>SJOL01001480.1:58188-97180 GCA_004794785.1 Opisthorchis felineus | reverse complement strand
CGTTATCGCCTGTTGTTCGGAGCACTACAGAGTCGGGATCAGGCAACATAGCTGGGGATAGAATGTCGTCACAGTCCGCGCATATTATTGTTTGCTCGCCGTGTGATCGAAACATAACATATTTGGCGACGCAAGATGGAGGCAGATCAACTCAAAGTAATGTTTGAGCAACAACCCCAAACTCATAAAAGTACTTACGGAGCGACTATCAACTACATCTTTGGCTTCACCGGCTGCGTCGAGCGTTCCACAGTCGGTTGACGGAATCGCTGGCAGTATCAACGAGTTTTGCTTATAAACCCTCGGCTGGCATAACGTTTGATGCTTGGTTTCGTCGCCATGAAGACCTGTTCAGGGTCGACTTTTAACTTCAAGATGATACTTGGAAGGTTCGCCTCCTGCTTCGCAAACTTGGACCCGCGGAGCATGGTAAGTACGCTAACTATATTCATCCAACAACCCACGTGAATTCACTTTTGACGAAACGGTTCACACGCTTTCGTGGATATTCGGTGAGCAAACGTCAATTTTCAACATCCGTTATCGATGCCTGAAGCTAGTGAAGAGTGACGCAGACGACTTTCTCGCTTATTCTGGCATCGTAAACCGGGAATGCGAACGGTTCAAACTCGGATCGTTAACGGAAGATCATTTCAATTCGCTGATTTTCATATACGGTCTACAATCCCCGAAGGATGCAGAAATTCGTACCCGACTCCTCAGCCTCATCGAGCAGGACCCATCAATGACGCTGCAGGCCATCACCTCGGAATGTCAACGATTGCTTAACCTGAAGCATGACACCGCGATGGTCCAACTTGGGGGTCATGGCGTTTCCGAAGTTCATGCAGTCCATCGGGCTACGCAACAGCCTGGCCCTGTCAATTCCGGCCCGACCAAATCGGCCTCACAGTATTCTGGTCCGAAGCAAAACAAAGGCCAAAAGACTACACCACCTTCACAATGTGGGCACTGTGGAGCCTGGCACTTCGTCAGGTTCTGTCCCTACAAGCAGCATCGGTGCCGCCAATGTAAGTCCGTGGGACACAAAGATGGGTATTGTCAGTCACGAATGTATATGGCCTCTGTTGTTTCAAAGCCGTCATCACGCGTCCGTCCCAAACCGAAATCGAACCCTGTTGGCTGCTCTCTCAGTTTGCTGGCTACTTTCCAGATCAACACCCCAGGTCACCGAAAGTATCTCACAGTAGCCGTCAATGATCATCCAGTCCGTCTGCAGTTGGACACTGCGTCGGACATTACCATAATTTCGGAGAAGCTTTGGCGCACGCTCGGGCAACCTCCGATCAGACAATCCGCTCGAACTGCCACCAGTGCGTGCGGTGGAGAGTTAAAACTTTCCGGTGAGCTCCAATGCTGTGTATCTCTTCAGGGAACTACATTCGTTAGGTCGTGTTATGTAACGGCAGCTGAGCTGAACTTATTGGGTCTTGATTGGTTCGATCGCTTGGGGTTCTGTCCCCTATATCCTACTCCGTCTGGGCAGCGCCGATCGTCGTGGTGAAGAAACCCAACGGTGACATCCGTATATGTGCTGATTTCTCAACTGGCCTAGATGCAGCTCTCCAGCAACACCACTATCCACTGCCAGTGCCCGACGATCTGTTCACTGTTCTGAACGGTGGGAAGTTTTTCGCGAAAATCGAACTTGCTGAAATGTATCTTCAGGTTGAAGTCGCACCGGAATCACGCCCACTGTTGACAATCAACACACACCGCGGGCTGTATCAATACAACCGTCTCCCATTGGGCGCCAAAACCGCCTTAGCAATTTTCCAGCAGTTGATGGATACCATCCTTTCTGGCATTCCAGGTGTGCTCGCATACCTGGACGACGAGCTGATCGCTGCTGTTTCACCCGAAGAGCTCCTTGATCGGATCAATGCCGTCTTGCTGTGCATTCAGGACAATGGCTTCCGCCTCCGTCCTGAGAGGTGTCAATTCTTCTTGACAACTGTGAAGTATCTTGGTTTCATCTTCGATGCCTCTGGTTGTCATCCTGACCCCGAGAACGTTCGAGCTATGCAGCAGATGCCACCTCCTAAGGATGTCCCATCATTACGTTCCTTTTTGGGGTTAATCAGCTATTATTCGGCACTCTTGCCTTCGCTACACAACATTCGACCCCCACCACCATCGTCATCATCATCATCATCGACAGCATGACATTAGTGTTTAACACCGATGCTTCGCTGCCGTACAAACATGATTTATTTGAAAACCTTATTGTGAAGGAAAGAATGAAGGTGGACGGGGAAGGGACTTAATGCTAGCTTACTACAATCATTCCGAGGTGCCTACGCCTCCAGACACTCATTCAGGCAATCTGGATAGAAACTGACAACAAGATCGCCACTGACATCGGTTGGCAGCCATATCTTGCAGCGTCTCCAACCAGGCACAGTGAGGATCACGCGGTCCCCATCCTGGAAGGCGAGTAGCACCGACAGCACCCAAGCGTTTCGTAATCTCCTTCATACCCCTCTGTTAGGTCAGGGGTTGGCCAACTCTCTGCTTCCGTCACTCTGAATCGGGCATGGAAAACAGCATTCCCTTCGGCAAACGATGGTTAGGCATGCACAACACATTTAAGATAATAATAATAAGACAATCGTTCAGGATAACACCCTTTCGGTGCCTAGCTGCCATGCCACCCAAAGGAAGCACCAGGGCTGGGATACTGCCAAGTTGCCCAAGCCTAGACAGGGGAAGTCGAGAGGCAGAGGTCGGGTTCGAACCACGGACCTTCCGGTCAGTAAATTCGCGCTCTAACCACTGAGCCATCTCGCCCCTGATTGAACGAGTTCCTCGTTTTTCGCACTTCCGGTAAGTCAATTATACAGTCTTGATTTAGTGATTTTGGTTATAACGGTCTCGGATCCCGGAAATGTCCAAACCAACGCAGCTTCTGGTGCTTCTGGACACATTCTTTAATGGAAGTACCCGTTGCACAACCGAAAACTCGCTTTCTAACTGCCTCGTTACGGATTCGCCGACACCAACCCACACGAGCTATGGTTTTGAGACAACGATTGTCAAACACCTGAAGACGTCTCAGTTCCGCTGCTTGAACAGGCCAGGTCTCACAGCCATACAACAAAACAGCCCGCACTGTAGCTTGATAAACACGTCCCTTGAGTTTCAGGGATACACCACTTTGACGCCATAGGTGCCTCAAATTAGCAAACGCGACCCGTGCCTTGCAGATTCGTGCATTGACCTCGTCTGTCACACTACCATCAGAACTAATACAACTACCCAGGTACGTAAAACGCTCCACAACTTCCAGTGCCTCTCCCTGGATTGTAAGTGGCGTGTTCAGTGACTGCATGTCCAGCAGCATGACCTTACACTTTGTGGGTGCAAAGTGCATACCAAAGGACGGGATGACTTTGGTCAGTTCATCCAAAAACACCTGCGCCCTCTCCTCCTCTTCGAAGATGAGAACGATGTCGTCTGCATATTCCAGATCGACAAGGTTTTCGTCACAGGCTATTTGAACACCGGGGTTTTGGAGACCTTCCAGCGTTCTTCTCATTATCTCATCGATCACGAAATTAAATAGGAAAGGAGAGAGTGGGCATCCCTGACGGACACCGCTTTGTGTACGGAAGCTTTTGGAGAGCTCGCCGTATACTCTCACACGTCCGGAAGTCCGAGAATACAAAGAGCTTATTATGTTCACAAACTTCCGGGGCATTCCTTGGTGGGCAAGCGTGTCAAGAAGAACAGACCGGTCAACCGAGTCGAATGCGCCTTGGAAATCCAGGAATACTAGAATCGTGGGTCGCTTATACGTATGGCGTTGTTCTAGCACCTGACGAAGTGTGAAGATTTGGTCAACGCAACCCCTACCAGGCCGGAATCCCGCTTGCTGCTCTCGAGTCAGTGTTTCACGAGCCACCGTAAGGCGACGAAGCACGAGTGACGCCAACAGTCTCGTTACGACCGGGGTCAAGCTGATCCCCCTGTGGTTGCCACACTCACTACGAGGCCCTTTTTTGAAAATGGGCACTATCACCGACTCTCCCCAGTTGTCTGGGACAGACTCCTTTTCCCAAATGCAAGCGAACAGATCAGACAAGCGCTGACTGAGGACTTCACCCCCATCTTTGAACAATGCGGGTGGGAGGTCATCCGGACCAGAGGCTCGGTGGCGCTTGAGAGAACATATGCAGTCATAAATCTCCGATGCCGTAGGCGGTTCCACGTTCACCGTCCAAGGTTCTACGTCACCTGTGGGATCCAGATGAGTGCCAGCTGGTGGCCATGACAATTGTTGTTCGAAGTATTCGGCCCACCGATTGAGGCGTTCTTCTTTATTCGATATGGTCACTCCATTCCGATCCTTGATGGTTTCGCTCACAGGTGGTTTCCGGGGACCGGTCGCACGGATCAACTGAAATAATCTTCGGGCATTACCGGCTTTCTGGGCCTCTTCCATTTCCTTGGCTTTCTGTGTCCACCACACTTCACGGTCGGCTTGCACGCTCGCCTTCACTTGACGTCTGATACTTCGTCGTGTCAAGTTATGTTCGGGGCCGGCTGGGATATTTCTCCGAGATTTAAGGAGTGCCACCGTTCGGTCGGATATCCAGTGCTTGAGTGAGCGTCGTGGTGCCGTACCACAGGCAGAATTCCCAGCACTATGCAAAGAAGTGGCAATCTCGTCCCAGTATGAGTTCGCATCTGATGGTGGAGCATTTGGAAGAGATTCTAGGAGACGATTCTGGTAAGTTCGTCTAACATCCGGGTCTGCCAGTCTTTCAGTTGCCAAGCGATTTGTCCGCACCTTACGCGGCCCTGGAAAACGTAGGGAGAAGCGACTCCGGACGAGTGCGTGGTCAGAATCCACAAATGTGTTCCAAAACGACCGACAGTCAGTTATTGATCCACGCCATCGGTAACTGATGGCAATGTGATCGATTTGAGTTTGTGGCCGGCATGCCGTTGGAGGACACCAAGTGGCCAGACGACTTCGGCTATTTCGGAAGTTGGTACTGCATAAAAACAGCCTGCGATCAGCACACAGCTGGAGCAGTCGTTCACCATTGTCCGTACGTACCGAGTCCAATCCATGTCGACCTCCTAATTGAGTCTCAGATACGCTAAGCCTGCCCACTTGTGCATTCAGATCTCCGGCAACCACCACGATATCTGAGCTTTTAGCTCGCCGCAGCAGGACATTCAGGGCGTCGTAAAACCTGTCTTTGACGGCGTCGGAGCTACAGTCAGTTGGGGCATAAGCAGACACGATAAACAGACATCTCTCAACTTCCCGCTTGTGAGACTCCTTCACAGACGTTGCCAGACGAACCGCACAGAGGCGACTATCAACAGGTATCCAGTCAAGCAAGGATGCTTCCGCCCGCTGACTCAGAACGATACCAACCCCTGCACATCCCGCCGCAGCAGCCTCTGGATCACCAGAGGTGCGTAGCCGGAAGCGAGTGGAGAGTGATGGGGCGGTTAGCTCAATCACTGTGCTTGCATCTTGAATTCTTGTTTCTGAGACACAGCACACATCAATGCCAAGCGAGTCCAGTGTGAGAGCAAGAGCAGCTTGTTGTCCTGCTTGCTTCAGAGTGCGGACATTGAAGGCGGCCAGATAGACTGGGTGTCGAGGCTTGAAGATTGTTTTGGAGATACCTGAGGATGTCGGCGCCATGTGACGAGCAGATGCTGCACGCAAAACCGATGCAAGACGAACGGAGTCATCAGTCCTAAGTGCTGGGCCTACAAGAGTAGAGTTATTAATGGGGTAGGGAGAGGGGGAAGAAAAAGTATGTGAAATAGAAAGAAGGGAGGCGTCAGCAGTAGCCTGTTTTCGCTTACCCGCCCTGCTGTATGCAGCGAGTAAGGCGACCCGGCTGATGGCACCACGCGACGGCCGATGTGGCATGAGTTTATTTGTATATGTGCGATTCATGGTTGTACGTGGGCTGGGATACTGTCAGGGCGCCCACACCTAGACAGGAGGACGATTAGGGTCCTCAACCAAAGCCTTTGGCTCAAAAGCCTAACCGCAAGGCAGCGGTGTTTGGCAGGAAATGCAAATGCATTACCATTTCTACGGAACAAGTCGCCATATGTTCCAACCCCCAACCTGGAGGACCAGGAGACTGTTCGTCAGACCTCTAACCATTGACCAACCTAGTATGAGAGACTCTGTGAGTGCCGCAGGAACACCCTCCAGTATAGCTCAATGGGTCGCTGAGGTGCGCAGATCGTCACACCACGGTAAGGTCCAGTCTCTTCGTGACCGCCCACTTCTCTGCGACCCCCACTATTCAGCTGCTTGGGAAGGGCGTCCCCCGACGTTGGCCAGAAGAATGCGAGGAAGCTTTCTGCAAGCTAAAGGCGATACTCAGTTCCGATCTGCTATTGACCCACTACGACCCATGGCTACCGATCTTCGTGGCACCCGATGCCTCTAATTTTGGAGTCGGTGCCGTCATTCTACACGTCTTCCCAGATGGATCGGAGAAGGCCATCATGCACGCGTCGAAATCACTAACACCAGCAGAACAGCAATATGGACATATGGCCTTAGTAGTCGCCGTCCGACGTTTCCACAAGTTGTTGTACGGTCGCCGTTTCACCTTACTTACCGATCATGAACCCTTACTTCCTATTTCCGGTTCCAAGAAAGGTGTTCCCGCACACTCTGCCAACCGCCTTCAAAGGTGGGTGCCTATTATGCTGGGCTACGACTTTGATATTCAATATCGTCGCACCACCGACTTCGGTCAGGCCGATGCATTATCTCGCCTGATCAGCAATCAACCAACTCACGGAGAAAACACGGTTATTGCGCAGGTTGCTTTCGAGGGCGTAGCCGGCCTCCAGTTGTTCCAGTCTGTTCGTTCATTACCCGTGACAGTGACAGGTTCAACAAGCTACCATGGCTGATCCGATGCTTCAGAAGGCGATCCAGCTCGTGAATTCTCGATGGCCTCTGAACCTCAAAGATGATTGCCTTCGACAGCTCCTACATCTCCGAGATGCACTGTCGGTCGCAAACAATTGCTTAATGTTTGGAGGTCGCGTCGTAATTCCTCAATCTTTACGCCATCTGGATCAGGCACCATAGCTGGGGATAGAATATGGTCACAGCCCGCGCATATTATTTTTTGCTCGCTGCGTGATTGAAATAAAACATTGGCCGCCTCCAATGTCCGCACCCCCAAGCAAGCAGGTCAACAAATTGCTCTTGCTCTCGCACTGGACTCGCCTGGCATTGATGTGTGCTGTGTATCTGCCCGGAGACCAGCCGTCCCTAATAACTGAACATCATACCGGTTAGACGGATGTCACGTGTGGAGTATGGACCAAGCGAAGGCATGCCCTGATTGGTCAGAATGCCAGCCAATCTGCAGCGAGCATCTGGATCGAGCTTCTCGCCCCCCTCAGGGAGATTCAAGCACGACCTTGTGAAACATTCTGTGATTACCCTATAAATACAGTTGTAACAATCTCCCTTTGTCTCCACAAAGGGCTGTCTCAAGTTACCGTGCTTTTGATATACCATAGTGGGTGGAGTACGAAGCCAAGGATCGATACAGAGTTGCACGACCGTTCAGAAGACACAACAACTGGTGACAAACCGAACCCACGATGTCTATTTCGGCAGAGCAACTCCAAGTAATTTTTAAGCACCAACAGTAGTTTGAAGAAGCTCAAATGAGGCTTACTGAACCTCTGGTGCGCAGTGTGTCGGGGAGTGCAACAAAAACATTTGGGCCTCAGACGTTGCTACCAGCTCGATTACTGGATTCAATTTCGACGCTAAATCGGGACGAACTTTCAAAAGTTGGTTAAAAAAATATGAGGACATGTTTCAAAACAACTTTGCTCAGTTTGATGATGCATGGAAAGTCCCAGTGTTGCTGCGGAATCTGGGGACAGCTAGACATGATCGGTTCACAAATTTCATACTCCTCAAACTCCCTCATGACCTTTGTTTCGCAGGCGCTGTCAAGATCCTGGCCAGAATATTCGGTGAGGAAAGTTCCTTGTTCAATATCCGTTATCAGTGTCTCAAGATTACCAAAAGCGATACTGACGATTTCATCACTTATGCCGGTGTGGTCAACAGAGAATGTGAGCGCTTTCAGCTCAGCACAATGACAGTATCAATTCTAGTGTCTCATCTTTGTGGCTCGTCTTCAACCGCCACATGATGCAGATATTCGGACCCGGCTACTGAATCGAATTGAACAGGATCCAGAGTTGACGCTTCAGAAACTTACCACTGAATGCCAGCATCTTTTCAATCTCAAGGCTGATGCTGCGATGATTGGATATTCCAAATTCTCTCAGCTTGATATGGTTCGCAAAGTAACTTTCAAAAGGAAAACAAATTCTAAACAAACTCCAAGAAAGCCACACACACCCTGTTGGTTTTGTGAAGAATGGCATTATTCACGCCACTGTCCCTACCGGAACCACAGGTGCAGCAAGTGCAGTCGAAAGGGTCACAAAGAAGAATGCTGCAAAGACAACATCAGGAGCTCGCGCAAACACTGATCCAAAAGAGACGCCGGGAGGGGCCATGACCGCATTCAGGACGAAATCACCCGGTCGACGTAAATTCGTCACTATCTATCAATGGCACACCAGTTACCCTCCAACTTGATACAGATTCTAACCTCACTCTGATTTCAAAACAAACCCTGGATGTAATTAAAAGACCACCAATGGAACACACAAAGTGCACCGTTCGTAATGCATCTGGTGGAAGCCTTAAACTGACCGGGAAGCTACACTGTCCCGTAATGTTCAAGGGGATTGAACACAGTGGTCCGAACCCTTCAGTTTACAGTCCCAGGTTCATGTGGATCGTTGCACTGCCATCCGGAAAGTCAAGAAAGAGGGGCTGGCAGAAGGGACGCCACAACAGTCACACAGAGGCCGGATACTGACTCGAGGATACGGGGGGTGCTCTCCACGGAGGACGCAGGGTCGAATACCATGTCAAACACGAGGCACAAATCCGATCGTAAGCACGGCCACGTCAAGAGAAACAACTTCAGACAACAGACTACGGCTCCGTAAGGGAACCACGTCGCATGGGATACCAGACAGCCGTTATATACCTCCGAAGTGGAGGGCACCAGATCTCAGATCGGCAGCTTGGCGACAGCGCCCCCATGAGTCGTCACAATTGAGTTCAAAGCCCCGGTGGGGTGAACGGTTTTCTCAAGTGGAAGATGTCTGCAGGCCAGCTGCCCCTAATAACCGAACAGCACGTTAATTGGACGGATGTGTCACGTGCGGGCTGCGGACTAAACAAAGGCATGCCCTGGTTGGTCGGAATGCCAGCCAATCGGGATCGAGCTTCCCCCCCCCCGTCAGGGAAATTCTAGCACGACCTTGTCGAGCATTCTGTGATTGCCCTATAAATGCAGCTGTAATAATCTTCCCTTGTCTCCACAAAGGGTTGTCTGAAGCTACCGTGCCTTTTGATATACCATAGTGGGCGGAGCAGGAAGCCAGGGACAGACACAGTTGCACGACCGTTTAGCAAGGCATAACAGTATCAGAAAAAAGAATTCAAGGTGATAGCACCGTGGTTGAGCTAACCGTCCCATCACTCCCCACTCGCTTCCGGCTGCGCATCTCTGATGATCCAGAGGCTGCTGCGGCAGGATGTGCAGGGGTTGTATCGTCCTAAGACACCGGGCGGAAGGTTCCTTGCTCGACTGGATATCCGTTGATAGTTGTCTCTGCGCGGTTCGTCTGGCAACGTATGTGAAAGACGCTCACAAGGGTAAGTTGATCGGTGTCTGTTTCTCGTGTCTGCTTACGCCCCCCACTGATTGTAACTCTGACACCATCAAAGACAAGTTTTATAACGTTCTGAATGCCCTGTTGCGGCGAGCTAAAATCTCAGATATAGTTGCCGAAGATATGAATGCACAAGTTGGCTGGCTCAGCGCATCTGCGACTCAATTAGGAGGTCGATATGCACTGGACTCTGTAGGTACGGACAATAGTGAACAGTTGCTCCAGCTGTATGCTGACCGCAGGCTGTTTTTATGCAGTACTAACTTCCGAAATAGCCGAAGACGTCTGGCCACATGATGTCCTCCAATGGCGTGTCGGCCACAAACTCAAATTGATAACATTGCCATCAGTTACCGATGGCGTGGATCAATAACTGACTGTCGGTCGTTTTGGAACACATTAGTAGATTCCGGAGTCGCTTCTTCCTACGTTTTCTAGGGCCGCGTAATGTGCGGAAAAACGGCCTGGCAATTGAGAGACTGGTAGATCGGGATGCAATACGAATTTACCATAATCGTCTTCTTGAGTCTCCTCCAAATGCTCCACCATCAGATTTAAATTCATACTGGGACGAGATCGCCACCTCTTTGTACAGTGCTGGGAGTTTTGCTTGTTGCGCGGCGCTACCGGGCATACTCAAGCACTGGATATCAGACCGAACAATGGCACTGCCTAAATCTCTGGGAAATATCCCAGCCAGACCCGAAAATAACCTGACGCAACGAATTATCAGACGTCAAGTGGAAGTGAGCGTCCGAACCGACCGTGAAGTCTAGTGGACACAGAAAGCCAAAGAAATGGAAGAGGCCCAGAAAGATGGTAGTGCCCGAAGATTATTTCAATTGATCGCGCGACCAGTCGCCGGAAACCTCCTCTGAGCGAAACCATCAGCGATCAGAAGGGGTGGCCATCTTGAATAAAGAAGAGCACTTCGACCGGTGGGCCGAATACTTCGAACAATAATTGTCATGGCCACCAGCTGGCATTCATCTGGATCCCACAGGTGACGTAGAACCCTGGACGGTGAACGTGGAACCGCCTACGGCTTCGGAGATTTATGACTGCATATGTTTTCTCAAGCGCCACCGAGCTTCTGGTCCGGATGACCTCCCACCCGCATTGTTCAAAGATGGGGGTGAAGTCCTCAGTCAGCGCTTGTCTGATCTGTTCGCTTGCATTTGGGAAAAGGAGTCTGTCCCAGACAACTGGGGAGAGTCGGTGATAGTGCCCATTTTCAAAAAAGGGCCTCGTAGTGAGTGTGGCAACCACAGGGGGATCAGCTTGACCCCGGTCGTAACGAGACTGTTGGCGTCACTCGTGCTTCGTCGCCTTACGGTGGCTCGTGAAACACTGACTCGAGAGCAGCAAGCGGGATTCCGGCCTGGTAGGGGTTGCGTTGACCAAATCTTCACACTTCGTCAGGTGCTAGAACAACGCCATACGTATAAGCGACCCACGATTCTAGTATTCCTGGATTTCCAAGGCGCATTCGACTCGGTTGACCGGTCTGTTCTTCTTGACACGCTTGCCCACCAAGGAATGCCCCGGAAGTTTGTGAACATAATAAGCTCTTTGTATTCTCGGACTTCCGGACGTGTGAGAGTATACGGCGAGCTCTCCAAAAGCTTCCGTACACAAAGCGGTGTCCGTCAGGGATGCCCACTCTCTCCTTTCCTATTTAATTTCGTGATCGATGAGATAATGAGACGAACGCTGGAAGGTCTCCAAAACCCCGGTGTTCAGATAGCCTGTGACGAAAACCTTGTCGATCTGGAATATGCAGACGACATCGTTCTCATGTTCGAAGAGGAGGAGAGGGCGCAGGCCTTTTTGGATGAACTGACCAAAGTCATCCCGTCCTTTGGTATGCACTTTGCACCCACAAAGTGTAAGGTCATGCTGCTGGACATGCAGTCACTGAACACGCCACTTACAATCCAGGGAGAGGCACTGGAAGTTGTGGAGCGTTTTACGTACCTGGGTAGTTGTATTAGTTCTGATGGTAGTGTGACAGACGAGGTCAATGCACGAATCTGCAAGGCACGGGTCGCGTTTGCTAATTTGAGGCACCTATGGCGTCAAAGTGGTGTATCCCTGAAACTCAAGGGACGTGTGTATCAAGCTACAGTGCGGGCTGTTTTGTTGTATGGCTGTGAGACCTGGCCTCTTCGAGCAGCGGAACTGAGGCGTCTTCAGGTGTTTGACAATCGTTGTCTCAGAACCATAGCTCGTGTGGGTTGGTGTCGGCGAATCCGTAACGAGGCAGTTAGAAAGCGAGTTTTTGGTTGTGCAACGGGTACTTCCATTGAAGAGTGTGTCCAGCACCAGAAGCTGCGTTGGTTGGGACACGTGTTGCGTATGCCTAATCATCGTTTGCCGAAGAGAGTGCTGTTTTCCATGCCCAATTCAGAGTGGCGGAAGCAGAGAGGTGGCCAACCCTTAACCTGGCAGAGGGGTATGAAGGAAATTACGAAACGCTTGGGTGCTGTCGGTGCTACTCGCCTTCCAGGTTGGGGACCGCGTGATCCTCACTGCGCCTGGTTGGAGACGCTGCAAGATATGGCTGCCAACCGATGTCAGTGGCGATCTTGTTGTCAGTTTCTATCCAGATTGCCTGAATGAGTGTCTGGAGGCGTAGGCACCTCGGAATGATTGTAGTAAGCTAGCATTAAGTCCCTTCCCCGTCCACCTTCATTCTTTCCTTCACAATAAGGTTTTCAAATAAATCATGGTTGTACGGCAGCGAAGCATCGGTGTTGAGCACTGATATCGTGCTGTTCATGGTGATAATAATAATGAGCTTCAAGGACTTACCGCTTTGTAGCCATAGATATCTTAAATTAGCAAACGCTATCCGAGCCTTGTAGATTCGTGCATTGACCTCATCTGTCGCTACAATCAGAACTAATACAACGAACTCGTAACGAGGTAATTAGAAAAGGGTTATTTGATTGTGCATTGAGAAACTCTCACTACCCAGGCTGTCTCTAGCTGAACCTCGTCGGTCTTCTGGGCTGCGATCGAGCAGCTGTGGTTTTTATGGTTGAAGTATGAATCTGGGATAGTTCAATACTCTGTTCACTGGTATCCTGAGGGTTCGTTTCTCACTACCCGAATAGCTAGCTTCCGTGATTTGCTGTCATTTTTGTACCTCACGCAGCCTGTACTGTTGAAACCAATAGGTCCTATGTTTCGAATGTGCGATGTATGCACTACATGAATTTTATGCGAACATCAGCAGTGCTCGTGTTAATTCCTTTTTATGCCTCATCATCAGTGACAGGAACACTAGTGTTGTACAACAGTGCCTCGTCGGTTCGAAAGCGCACTAATTAATCGGGGGTCTCTGTGAGTAACTCGTCTTTGTTACCTGCATTCCAGGGTTCCATCCACGTAACTCTCCTTGTGCTCAGGTAGACACGCTAAAAAATATGACTGCGAACATTCGAATTACGTTTATCATAAACCCGTATATCGTGTGAGCGGGTAGGCCTGTGGAGGGACCTACATATCTGTATCTTTGTGTTAGAGTGGTTTTGTATTCATTTTCCAGTTTCCCTCCTTTTTATTGGGAAGTATGTTAATAAATTAGCAGGGCTGTAGGATAGTGAAGCTGTCTGTAATGCTAACTCCTAACGCTATCATCAATAATTACATTTCAGCTTGGTTGCTTCAACTCTTCCCGCACCGATCGCTGGACAGGATGGGCACCTTAACTGTAGAGGAACCGGTGACACAGGATGAACCAAAGAAGCCACCGAAGTCTCGTCGAAATCTGGGAACATTTGGAGGGGTGTTTTGCGCCATCACCCTGTCACAGTTTAGCAGTGTTATATTCCTTCGACTTGGTAATTTCTGCTTGTTACACTCTGACTTTTTAATCCGTACCAGGTTTTGTGGTTGGTCATTCTGGTCTGCTCGAGTGCATTTTGCAATTTTGCTTGGCCTACCTCATTCTGCTTCTTACCATTTTGTCTGTTTGCGCGATCAGCACCAACGGGGCGATTGAAGGTGGTGGAGTCTACTGTATCCTTTTTTTTTACATTGACTTAACGAAATGGATTTGGTTTATTTCTAGTTCGTTTATCCTTTCCGGCTGCATTTGATTTTATGTATGCGGGGAGAACTACACACGATCTACTTGAGTTCCCACTGCATCTGGTTAACATATCCCAGCAGCCTTGAAGGTGTATGCTGGGTTGAACGAGTTGTCACAACAATGCACATTCATAATAACTGGTCAACGGAAACCTCAAACAACGCGATCAAATATGCAATATGTATGAAATAACAGAAGCTGAGTAACTTGACTCCCACAGCGATCGGTACTCATATTGAACCTTTCAATACTTGTTTCACGTACAACACCACTAAGTGAGTTAAACCGACCGTACATTTATCGCTTCGGCGATGTGTTGTGTAGTTTCAGAACATCTCAGTCATTTGTGTATTATCTGACGTTTTGCATGAGTACAACATATGAGATGAGCCAAACAGCGTGCAACCAAATGTAGCCGAAGTGCTTCTGTGCTGAACCGGTTGGAGAACAAGTGTGTTGTATCTACTGTGTGGTCACACCCTAGACCATGGGTGAATAAAAACAGGGCCTACTGAACAACGGGAGCTTTTTTCTTTTGACGGCACCCTCGAGCACGTTTCTGACTCTTCAGGCTCTTCGGTCAGTTTCGTTGATCATGCTTGGAGTTATTTTGTTTCTGAAACCACGTGGATTTCGTTCTCAGTGGCCAATATTGTTGGTCCTCTGACTCCTTTTTTAGCACGTTGCCCGCGAGGTTCATCATATCATCATATCGCCAAACGCCTCGTGAGCTTCCTGACTTACTTGATTGTGAACTTAGCTTCTTTTTAAGGTGGCAGGAAGGTCACTGCTGTGTCTACCAGTGAATGCAGTTTGTGACTCGATGTTACAGTCAATACCTGACGAGTGAGATTTTATCACACAACTACATGTGGTTTAGTTCGAGGCGATCGGTTCTATTAGATGCTCTCAGCAGTAAACTTTTCGAGAACGAGAGAACAAATCTCAGGATGCGAGGATTCCGCTCTCTTTCCTCACTCGAAAACCCAAAACAAGTAAGTCATTTAAAGCCATGGTAAAAACAATTTATGACTGGTGAGATTGTCTGTAGTGGACAGTATTGAGGTGGACTAGGTCCATAGCAGAATCGAAGTTTGTTTCGATCGCATCCTTGCCCGCAAGCCAGGCCCACTTTTTTTATCGACAAAGCTTCGTGGAAAGCAAACAACAGTGGGTTCTTTCGTAGTGGCAACGCAGAGAACAACAGTTTGATTCAGTGGTGTGGTCTTGGGCCGGAATACACTTAGGGGCGAGATGGCTCAGTGGTTAGAGCGCGAATTTACTGACCTGAAGGTCCGTGGTTCGAACCCGACCTCTGCATCTAGACTTCTGTATAGGCTTGAGCAACCTGGTAGTATCCCAACCCTCGTGCCTCCTTCGGGTGGCATGGCAGCTAGGCACCGAAAGGGTGTTACAGCTGAACGATTCTTTAGGGATAGAAGAGTCCGAGCCGACACTCCACTATTTTCCGCTATTTCTGCACTATTTTCCGGTACCACTTGGACAGCGGTTTACCAAAGGCAATCTTGTAGATAATGGGAATCCAGAAAGGTGCATCAAGGTACATCCTCGAACTAAACTGAATAACCCCCAAAACATCATATTGCTGAAGAAAAAAAGGATTCCAACGTTGCCGTTCAAGGGCAATAACGCTGCAGTCGATGTCAAGCGGAAGTTGAGTCACTTTTCATCAGCGGGACTCTTCTGCGTTTTCCTTGACACCGTCCTTCCGTTTTAGTTATGCTTAGTCGAACACTCGGTCCGGAATTCGGGGGTGCTGTCGGGTCCACCTTCTTTCTTGCGCAAGTATGTTGCTCCGCGCTCTACATAACTGGGTTTGTGGAGGCATTAGTCACCTATTTCGGACCTCAAGGTACGTCTGTCTGTCTACACACTCCTCCTAATCCAAACTTTTCCACGCTTTTTAAACTCTCTCTCAACTCTTCTTGTCCGTGTGGTGTTTCCTGTTTTTGTCTTTTGCAGGCTTATTCGTTGATGGTGCTCTTCCTGGAGGGAATCGCTGGTGGGCTTACTTGTACGCGACGTGTGTCGTTTTACTGTGTTTGGGGATTTTACTGATCGGCAGCGCAATGTTTGCCCGCGTGTTGTTCTTCATCTTGACGGTAAGCGCATTGTTTTGCATTTCACGTATTTCTTCGTCTGTCACACAGACATTTGACCTTCATGCCCATGAGGCACAGTCGTATCTTCCTACCTGCTGTCCATTCCTGAACGGCGGTCAAGTTTTCTCGCGGTTTGCTCCTTTCCTCTCCTAGCTCTTCCGGAGACAGGTGTGTTATCGGCTACAACCCGATTTTCTGATAGAATGGGAGGCGTGGATACCGACTGTGAATCAACATGAATGGGAACTTGCCTGTGGTTGACGGGGTCGACGCACGATATGCTAACAACACCGTCAGCAGGTTCACTTCCCAAACACGGCAAGGCGCCATCCAACCGCTGTTGTAGACTGGCGAAGAACGAGCTATATTTGTTTGGAGGTATTGGATTGACACGTCCCTCGTCGATCCGCAAAGAAATGGGAAAGGCTTATTGCCACAGGTGCATACACTACTTCGTCATCGAAGTCTGGTCGCCTGCCTTAAAATGAACTACGATCTTGCACTGTAGTTCTTCACCGACAGCTGATAGTAACACTGGGGCGAGGTGGCTCAGTGGTTAGAGCGCGAATTCACTGACCGGAAGGTCCGTGTTTCGAACCCAACTTCTGCATCTCGACTTCTCCTGTCTAGGCTTGGGCAATCTGGCAGTATCCTAGCCCTCGTGTTTCCTTCGGGTGGAATGGCAGCTAGCTACCAAAAGGGCGTTACAGGTGAACGATAGTAACATTATCCGGCTGGATGAACGGGTGTTTTGAACATGGTAGCCGCCAGGTCCCACGGTAGGAACAGGCGATGGTCACTGTCTAGCTGAAATGATCGCTTTCCGTTTGCTGCCATGCCCTCTGACTCCAAATCGACTCCTAGTCTGGTGTCCCCACCAGACTCTACCGACATTGACCTTTATGTCGGCGGAAACGATGAGAATCTCTATGCTTTTCGTTCGGTGAGTGTTTTTCCATACCTGTGAGCTGGTGGCAGTCGGAGCATGTGTTGACTGATCGTGATTGAGCTAGACCACACAACGGTGACTGTTTACGCTAATCTGATCAAGCAAGGCGAATGCGGCCCTGGGGCCAAATTCAATTCCTATACCATACTACGAGCCGTCGTCTCAGGATTACCAGGATGTCGGAGAGTGAAATCTGAAGAGGCCGGACTCGTTCTTGGGCGTCGCTTATGACCAAAGTCTTGTCTACATGTTTCAAAGACACAACGTACGTCAAAACACGGTCCAAGCACCGAATGTCCCCTGACCCATTTTACAAGACTTATGAACATTGGAAACTCCCATATGGACCCATGCTGGACCTATAAGAGCATCATTTGTGTTATTTCAATGTGAGATTTGCTGGATGCAAGGATTAGGCTGGACAGTTGATCATGGGATGATCCAACAGTGTTGGTTGGCGGGGTGGAGAATCGCTGTAGTTGGACCTCAAGCAGAACGCGACCGTGAGGACAAAAGTCCCGGTTTTCCGGGCTGCAGAAGAAGGATTGTTAGAGGTGCCTGAACTGGAGTCTCTGACTCAAAAGTCAGATCTACAAAGCAGTGGTAGAATGCAGGATTTCGTTCGGAGACATCGTCTTTGACTCAAAAGTTTGTCACATATGACAGCGAGGACTCTGCCAGCGACTCAATCTGACCCGCTTGGTTATGGGGTACCTGTCTAACCGGAAGTCGCGGCGAGCGGGGCATGTAGGTCTGATGCTTGTATGCACGACAGATGCGTTTAAAGCCGTTTAAAACCGTACTGGATGATTGACCGGTAGTTAGGGTCAGTCGTTGGACGAGCAAAAATGGTAGGTATGGTATTAGGACTGATGATATCTAACTTTTTTTTCGGAGAATATGGTATTACTACTCCCGTAGATCTGGAAATGCTGATTGATGAAAATTTCAGTGTTTCCACATTCCTATCGCAAAAGACAGGCTTGTGCTACGGCGGCTTGTTGCTGTTTAGTCTACCGAACACGGTAGGACTTCGAGAAACGGAGTTCCAGCTGGTGTAGCCCGCATGATCGCTGAAGCCCTAAATTTCATTCACCACATCAGAGTAGCGGCTTATGTTCGGGCCGTCGTTATTGCCTATTTCTGTGCGAATGATTCCTATCGAATCCACTGCAGAATATTATGAGCCAGGGAAAGAATATAGCAATATTTTGATGACTATCTCATGTATTTATTGGTTTCCAAATATGCCAAGTCAACCTGCTGGCACCTGGATTCTCACACTGTTAAACTTCGGGGAAGAAAACCCGTTCACATTCACCTTCCGTTTAAGGGCTATATACCGACCGACCCAGTGAACAGAAGGCTTTACACCAGTTTGATGTAAGTTCTTCCGGCCGCCGTACTCCTAATCTGATTCACAAGCAATCATCTGTGTTCGCTCAATCTCAACAATATTTGCCTGTCCACGCTCAAAAATATGCTAGCACACCCGTCCTCTTGCTACTGTGTAGCAAAATACATTAGACGCAGGACGAAGCAACGCGGCCAAAAATTGAAGAAATACAATCCCCTATGGATAGCTTCTGGATCTAAGGGGACGACAACCAGCTCACTCGTGTAGCCTCTAAAAAACACGATGCACAGTGTTACGGGGGCGAGAGGGCTCAGTGGTTAGAGCGCGACTTCACTGACCGGAAGGTCCGTGGTTCGAGCCCTACCTCTGCATCTTGACTGCTCCTGTCTAGCCTTTGGCAACCTGGCAGTATCCCAGCCCTCGTGCTTCCTTCGGATGGATGGGTGAAAGATACTCCTCTCACCGTGTTATGCCCAGCCACACTTTCCGTATTGTTTACAAGGCGCCTGTTATTCACCCCAGACCGGTACAGCATCGCACAATCGCAGTGGCTGAAGTTATCGCCATACCACATCATGATCTGATTCTTTGTAGGCAAAAACACTTTGTTCGGGTGTTGGACTTACCACGGTCCAGCTCGCCCCCAACACACTCCCACACACATCATGTGTTGAACACAACCACAGCACTCTCTGCACTGACAAACTCTGGTCAGCCTATTGATGACTTGAACGGGTTGTTCCTTGACAGGTAGTCAATGCCATCGCTCACTCGGCTTCCTGTTTCATGTACACCGTGCTCATTAAACTGTATTAAATACGACTCAGCCTTCGCAACTGGATGACTTGAAAAGACCTTACCGAAAACATATTTGCCAACCCATCTTTTGTTCTTATACCTGGAATGTTTGGTGAAAAACAGCGTAGGAACGACCAAGTTACCAGAATGATTGCGCCAGGACAGGAGGACGATAGATCAAACGAGAGTCATGTGATTATGTATTCTACAAAATCCCGCAACCACCAACACCTGAATAAAGCGAATCCAGCTGTTTGTTCCTGTTTCTTTCCAACACAAGTGTGGCGGCAGACGACTTCACTACATGTAATTTACCTCCCACCAGGTTTTTTTTACACTCTGGGTCTAAGTGACTGCCTAACTATTCTCACGGCGATCACCGTTGTTCCGCAGGTGATTGTCATCGTTGGAACATACTTTTCGTCTGTATGTCACACAATGACAATAGGAAAGTGATAAATAACTACTCCTGCGTCTGACGTCTGCTTAGCTGCTACGGTTCCCACGGGGCACACTGGCAAATATGTGCTATCACTCGGAAGATTTCGATAGTAGACTGTCTACTGTCTTTGACATGAGATCAAAGGGATGCAGAAACTAGGAATTTTACGGAATTTCATGTGCACGGTACTATCCATACCATGCCAGTAAAAACGAGTAATAGGGACCAGTTTTGCTGTACTTGAGTGAGAACTCATGCTGTGAATCTGGAAGCCCAGTGATTGTTCTAAGAGACTTGCAAACATGTATATATAGGCTTCTGGGTTATACTATCTGATGCAACGGGACCACGCTGATGTGTGGCTACTGAACTGATTACTCACAACCTGACACCGGCCAATGCGACCAAACAGTGCAGTATAGTTGATCCAACGTGACAAGCCCGTTCAACGGCGAAGTCATATAGAAATTAAGCGAACGCGACAGTACTGCTAATAGCAGTTAAAAAAGGCGCTAACTCCGGCTAAAAATTGTTCAGCTGTAACACCCTTTCGGTGCCTAGCTTCCATGCCACCTGAAAGAAGCACGAGGGCTAGGGTACTGCCAGGTTGCTCAAGCTTAGACAGCGGAAGTAGGGATGCAGAGGTCGGGTTCGAACCACGGAACTTATGGTTAGTAAATCCGCCCTGTAACCACTGAGCTCCGGCTCAACTGCAAGTCGACGGTGGCCCTTCCAGATGGGGTTTGTAGAGCCGTTCAAAATGTGTGCAGCAGGCGAACGGGAAAACAAATTGTACGTAAAACTGTTATTTCGGTACGGCCGTTTCAATTTGGAGAGGAATTGTCACATGAGATGATAGTTTCTCCCGGTCCTGATATTCTACCGTGGAATCCTCTCTAGAGGAGAGACCACGACAAATCTCACAACCACTTACAACTAACCGTAAAATTGTCCAGCAGGTTTCAAGAGTCCGTGGCGCTACCTGCCTGGGAAGTCCTGGTAGGCGGGGCAGTCGGCTTACACAAACAGCACAGTCACTTGTTGGTCGTTCGAGCCGTCGGACAAACCAATCACATCGCTCAAAGGTTAACACGTTCGTCTGTTCAGACGTGAAGATTCAGATGTGCCCAGAATGTGCTGTTAGAGTAGGTTTAAAACACTCGCCTCGCATGCCAGATGTTCGGAGTTGAAACCCAGGCACAGCCATGCTGATGAACTCTAATAAGAGTGAAACTCTATTCCAGTGCCGATATGGTCTGCTCCATCAATACAATTGTTTCCGGGAAATTTGGTTGTCTGTAACGAAATCCACGCATCCATAAGAGGAAAATGCTGACTGGAAAAAAAAACAACGAAACGACACTGCCTTTTTAAAGGTCGCATCGTAATTAATCTAAGCGGTTGTTTGCCACTCAGCTGGCGAAATGCATTCAAGTATCTCCCGAAGAAACAGTGTTTCCTGAGGTCCATCAGGTTTCGAAATAAGAGCTGCTCCTGGCCGCAAAGCTTCCCAAGTCGCTGGTCAGTATCAACCGAATCTTGCAGAGGGATTTTCTCAGGGATCTTACTAGGCAACAAACAGTGAATGATAAGGAAATCCTTACCTGTTTTAGTAGAGCCGCAGCAATTCAGTATCCACCACCATTCATTTTCACTCAGAACTGAGTTCTGCTGTTGAGCGTCTGAGGATGTGAGTTTTCATGGTGGGTACTTCCGTTTCAATCAGCGTACCCTTCTTCCGTAAGAGGTCTATCTTCCACTTTCTTGGAGGGTACTATTCTGCGAAACGATTGTTCGTCAACTATTCTTAGAAGAACGCCTTGTTTGCACTGATTATATTGTCAGTTGTCTTCAACAGCGGCTTGTTAGTCAGACTTAGGGCTGTGAGATCAATTGTTGGCTTGTTGATTATGCACTGACCCTCGGGGAAACGAGCTTGTCCGACTGTCCAGCCTGTCTATAGCCCTTTCTGCTACCCATTTAGGTCCTCCTAGTTAGTCGAAGAACTCGAGCTGTGTCCCGAACTAATGTAGTTCCATCCGGTCAATGATCAAAAGTTTTTTTGCGGAATCGATGATACTGAGCTAGCCTCACGACAGTTCTGTATGTTTTTGGGGTGCTAACTTGGTAACTTTCCGCTGTGGTTGAAAATGCAGTGTATCTCTAAAAGGAAACCCCTTCGTGTGGATGTTACTCTCTCGGAGAGTTTCCTGCCAACCACAACACGATGCTCAGCTGCTACGTTGAACTTTCCGAGACGTCAAGAACGTGGTCGATTTGAAGGGCATTTCGAAGCCCATGGGACTGACACTGGCTTTCTCCAGGTTTCGTGCTGAGCGGTGATCCCGCTCGACGAAGGTTAAAATACGGTTAGGTCACTAGGACTCCGCTTCAAATCCCTGAGTGCTCGATTAGGAGTTCGCCCCCCTATCGCGAAGCTATCCTGAGCTGTTCCATGTTTGTTAACGTTATACGTGTATTACGGTTTCTGGTTCGGGCCTTTTCTATCTTGTCTCTGAAACTGTTATTTTGAGAAACTCATCAACCAGTTTCCTGGACATCTGTTGCCATCTGATATGCGTACAATCCATTTTGACAGATAAAAGCCTAATGCAATGTCTTCATAATCAGCGTCGACAGCATGACATCAGTGTTCAACACCGTTGCTTCGCTGCTGCCCAGCCATGATTTATTTGAAAGCCTTATTTTGAAGGAAAGAATAAAAGCAGACGGGGAGGGAGTTAGTGCTAGCCTACCACAACCATTCCGAGGTGCCTACACCTCCAGACGCTCATTCACTCGTTCAATCTGGACAGAAACGGACAACAAGAACGCCACGAAAATCGACTAGCGGCTTTATCTTGCAGCGTCTCCAACCATGCACAGACGCACGCAGACGCCATCCTGGAGGGCGGGTCGAACCGACAGCGCCAAGACATTTAGAAATAGATTTCATTTCTCTCTCTTCTTTCGCCAATCTGAATTGGATACGGAAACCAGCACTATTTTCGGTAAACGATGCTTCTGCATACGCCATAAGTGGCCAGACCACCGCACCTTTTGGTGCCGGATGTATTCTTCGATCGAATTTCCGGGTTGCACAACCGAACACTCGTTTTCCAATTGCTTCATCCCGGATTCGCCGACAACAGTCTACATGAGCTATGATCCTGAGACAACGGTTGTCGAAGACCCGAAGACATTTCAACTCTGTTGCTCGCAGAGGACACGTCTCACCGTCATATAATCAAACAATCCCTAGTGTGGCCTGATACCCACGTCCCTGGAGGTATTGGTTATGCCGCCTTGCTGCCGTAGGCGTCTGAAGTTAGTAAACGAAACCCGAGCCTGAGAGAGCCCTTGACTGTCCTGGCTCGTATTCATTTATAGCCCTGAAACATCCATTGTTTATGTTGCTCTAAATAATATCTCATATTCCAACCTTAGGCCAGTACTTTCCTTCGCTCCGCATGAATCGATCGATATGAATGGTGGTCGTTTCTCCTCCTGTTTTGACGAACGATCCTGCTAGCACGTTAGGCAAATCCGCACAAACATGACGTATGAAACCAACTATTTCGGGACTAATTGAGGAATCGTGGCACGGCTTCCTTTTGAAACTCAGCTGTTCGTGATTAGTGCACTTTTCACAGGTGTGCAATAACCAACTCGGCTC
The DNA here is from genome assembly GCA_004794785.1 of Opisthorchis felineus. Lineage (NCBI taxonomy): Eukaryota > Metazoa > Platyhelminthes > Trematoda > Opisthorchiida > Opisthorchiidae > Opisthorchis > Opisthorchis felineus. The sequence continues at coordinate 73,926 of SJOL01001480.1, read as the reverse complement.
TTGCTCCTCTCTTGCACCTTTTACTGTCCGAGGAGTTGGGTGCCTCGGGATGGTCAGTGGTTAAGGCGCGAACTTAGTGAACGGAAAATCTGTGGTTCGAACCCAACCCCGGCATGTCAGTTACCCCTGTCCCGGCTCGGGCAAGCTGGCAGTATTTCAGCCCTTATGCCTCCGGACGGCGTGACAGCTAAGCACCGAAAGGGTTTCACGGCTGAACGACGACAAAGACTTGGATGAACTAACTCCGTGTGGCCTCCATTTTCACTCTACTTGACAAAATCAATAAGTTATGTAGTGAATGTTACCTAACATCTGGTGCTACAGATGTTCATTTCGAAGGACATTCTGTTTGTACGATTCCCCCCACATCTGCTTTCTGGACAGGTTGTCGCGGTCGTGATCGCCTGTGTTTTCGCCAGCTTCTTCTTTCACGGATTCCCAGTCCCGGTTCCAAGAGCGAACACAATCGTGTACAATTCTTCCGTTCCGTCCAACCAAACCATTTATACCAATTTTACCGGTCTTAGCTGGGAGACGTTGCGCAATAATTTGATGCGTAAGTCATTGTTTTGTGTGATGTTTTTTTCACTGTTTTTTGGCAAGGTTTTTCAGTTGCATGCGTAAAACAATTGCGGTTTTATAGAACTGTGGTACGGTTGAAAAAGTCATTGTGACATCTTCATTGACGGTACCAATGGTCAGAAGATCTATGAACCATGACCATGAGTTGATTTTGCCGAAACACTTTGTGCTTAATTTAGTCCGTTTGATGAGATGAACTTCGGCAAATGCTAAGGTTGCTCGGTTTTTGTAATAGTGGAACAGAATTTTGAACGCTGTTTTGAGAACATGACTCGCACTGGCCAAGTGCTTTTAGATCAGCGATGATTAGGTTTGTGGATTACAGGACCTTTACTGGATCGTCGTTCGAGGCGTGTGGCGTGTGGCGTGATCAATCACATCGCCCAAGCGTGAACTCGTTCGCCTGGCCAGACCTGACAACTCAGGCACGTCCAGTGTATGCTGTTGAAATAGCGGTATCACGCTCGCGTCGCATGTTAGTTGTCCGGAGTTCAAACCCCGGTGTGGCCAGAAATATGCACTGATGGTGAGCCCTAATAAGAGCGAAACTCGAGTCCAGTGTTTTCCCCCTATGATTTGGACTCACGAGAATCATTGCGCCAGGACAGGTGGATGACTGTGTGACATGAGAGTGATGCGAACGTGAATTACAGTCGGTTTTCTCTGCCACTGTGTTCGGAGGCCCGTCGAGTCAACCACCATTCCCCTCTGCCTATGTAAAGGTTAATACAAGTACGGGTGAACTAATGGCCTATGAAACGAAATTCTCGGGCAAACTAACCCTTTCTAAACCAATTTTTCTAGTGAATGAAACTCCGTAGAGATGAGCAGACAGACAGGTATACGCTAGAGCTGAAACAATTTTGTGAGCTGGTTTGTCCGTTTTGTGGTCGCCCTTGTAAGACACTGGAAAAAAACTTTGTGGCGGCTTCAGCTGCTTGGCTCGCTTTGAGTTTCAGCTCACAGTGAAAATTAGTGGCGCGCATGGTCACTTGCAAGCGAGATTCCTTTGAGGTACTCTTCCTCTCCTCGTTAAGTACTATTTAAGCATATATCAATGTGTTCTTGAGCAATTGGTATTGAGCTCTAAAAGTGTGGAAACCAAATTGGAACTGGATTTGTTCCTCCTCCTCTCATAGTGTAGGCTTCCACTACCGTAGTGTTACCTATCAACGGCACGGTCACTGCTATACGCGACCTGAGAATGAACGCACAAACCTCCTGCTACGAGGCGACGCCAACCACTCCTGGCGCAGAAGAGGAAGAACACGAGACCTTCGGAGGAAAGATTTAACACCTTGACCAAAGGCAATCTCATCATCATCATCATCGACAGCAGGACATCAGTGTTCAACACCGATGCTTCGCTGCTGTAAAAGGCAATCTACAGTCGGCGCAAAGCCGAACAAATGTTTTGGATGACCTTGGAAAACGATAAGTACGTTAGCTCATACAAAGTGTCAGTAGGAAAGAAATGCGGTCTTTTGGAAAAATATCTAAGATGGAGGGAAAAGGCGCGAAACATTCAAATAATTCCACAACTGAAGGGTTTTTCGAGATACTGATACCCCCAACATATAATTAGCAGACTGGACCGTTTTAAACTTCCGCCAGTACCCAATGCTGTCTCCAGGCTCGCATGCTGTAGTTTGGGCAGCCTACTCTTTACCTTTTAAGTCAAGGTTAAAATGCGAACCCACTGATCGGAAGGCCCGTGGTTCGAATCCAACTTCGGCATCTCGGCTCCCCCCGTCTAGGCTTGGGTAACCTGGCAAGTCAGCCATGTACCGAAAGGGTGGTACGGCTGAGCAACTATTTTTTCATTATTATTACACAATGTACCAGAATATACTCAAAAGTAATCTTGGTACAGACCGCAAAAATGACACCTCGATTCACAGAAGTTTTCTGAAGGTATTTTTTCGAAAAAGCTTTCATAACAAAACATTTTTCTACGTGAGAAAGACCGATGAATCGCCCAACAACGCAGACCTGCAGCGATTGGTAAACAACTTCCATGCATCAAACGGGACCAAAGTACACTCTGGAACGAATTCTAGACTTACTGATCAATGACATTCTGCCAAGCTGGTAACACATCTTTCCGAGTTACGAAGTAGGATTTGAAATGGACTACTGTGTTGGTTTTTACGCCACGGCGCCATATCAACCTACTGCTTTCGTCGTTTTTAGTGAATCTATTTGTGTAAACACTGATTCACTTATTGATTTGTGCAATGCGCGGAAAGAAGGTTCCCGCACTTTTGACGTGTGCCGACCAGTTGGTTGCCGAAACCATGTCCACTACCATGACAACAAACTAGTCTGCTAGTAGGATGAGGAGGTTTTGGAATTTTAATGGAGATTTCGTCCTGTTAGTGAGGCCAGTGTGCGCTGAAAAGGTGTGAAGCCGTGTACAGCTGTTTTATCCTTATTGAGAATCATCAGCAGTGCGCAGCTCACGAAAATCTAGCAGGGAATCTCGAACCTGTGATCTCTCGGTTATTAGTTTGAAAACCTAACTGTTCAGCCATGAGCCGCTTATCAGCAGTGTGATGGGATTTGGCGCCACTCGGCGATTCTCCACCTTTCAGCAAAGCTTAGCTTCACTCACTGGACGAAATCCCCATTAACAAACTAGTCTGATCGTCGTAGTCCTCACATTAGGAGGAAGTCATTATGTAACCACGTGACGTGGTTTCCTTGAGTGAAGAGTGTGTGGTGCTGCGTCCTATCTAAGTGAGAGTTAACCATGTGGCTTATCAGCCACTCAAGGCCGAACGCTTAGGTGTTCAACTACTGACCGGAAGGTCGCCGGTTGGAAACTCTGAGTTTCGTGAGATGCCGCACTGCTGATGATACCCTACAAGGGTACAACAGCTGTGCAGTGCTCCTCGGTTTTTCAACATAGATTAGCTTCACCTGACAGGACGAAATGGCTATTGAACATTGCTAAATCTCCTCAGGGCACCATTACGTATCTTGCATTATGTACCTTCAGCAATATACAAATACAGCGACGTCGTTTGAAATTGCAAATTGTACGACTGGGATGTAGGCAGGCTCAATGATACCGTGTCAATCAAATCGCCGTGCGATGATATTTTAGTATTGGCGGCTGAAAATCGCGAGGGAGAAATTTGTGGCCGATGAAGTCAATATGTATTCTGTAATAAGCTCCATCAGCGTGATAGCCTTAAACCTGGTAAAAGATACTCACCTGAAGCCCCGTAGTTAAGTACAATAACCTCTTATATCGTACATAAAGTGTGTATAACCTCATTCTCCGTAAGTCCATCATCACGATCCATCGTGAATCTGTCTCCGCAGATTACTTCTCCATTGTGTTCGTTATTTTACTGCCTTTTTTTAGATAGTCTTCATTTTGGAGGCCACAACAAACTGCTTCATTGTTACCAAGTTGCTGCAAGATCTCATCTAGTTCCGGAAAGATGCATTTTCTTAGTTGATTCATCTTCTTTCTTTGGGAAGTTGTGCTTTCCGTTGGCTGTTTCAAAGCGCCTCATCTCAACTATGCTTCCATAAGATTTACAACCCCCATGAATCAAATCAGCCAATGTGGGAAGCGTTGGAGCACAGACTCACTGAGGATCACGTATCCTGTCTTAGTTTGTTTAAAATGACCTGGACTCTATCCATTGTGCTCTATCTGGTAAGCCAATTGAAGTTTGTGCCACAGGTGAAACATCAACCACCATTGTGTAGCCTTTGTTTTTGCGTGATTACTAAGCCAAAGTGTTTTTCTGTTTGCTCACAGGAGGATTTTCCTGACGAGGAAGATTTATGTCGTCGAATAAAACGAATAGCGAGAGTCTTTCGTAGGTGTGTGTTCCCTTCAAAATGGGAAATGCAATATTTTCATGACGTAACATACTACTAATAAGGCTTTTGAAAACTCTTCAAAAGACTGCGATCGGTCTCGTCTTTATTAGGACTCATCAGGTAGGCGCACTACGAGTTTCCGTCAACCCTATGGTCTACTTGAACCCAAACTGCATGCGATTCGCCCACTAATTTAGTTTTACCGTGAGACTCAACAGAATCCTGCTGAATCTCTCGTCTGTGATGTTCTTCAAATGAACGTGCTGCACAAAGGCCGCCTCATGTTTCATTTAGTACGATGCTGGAGATATCGCAGTGTGTTTCCTTCACAAAATGCAATAGTTTGACAATCGCCCAAACCTTTGTGGTTTCTTCGATGTAGGGTTCCACTGTGTGTGTGTCTTCACTGAACGAGTAAGCCTGGCTCTCTCTCTCTCGGTGGGATCATGTACACAAGGGGAGAGTAAACTCGACAAATGCACTCATTTGCATATCAGTTTGGTTTTCACGGGAGACTCACTTGAATCTCTGGTTTATGACATTTTCAACTGGATGTGCTGTACAAAGGCCGCCTCACATTTCGTTTGTCGAAGAGTTTTCAGCAGCCTTGTGAATAATTTCCTTTATGAAAAAAGGGGTTGTATACTTCATAAACACCACGATGATAACAATTATCTGAGTCATTTGAGTGAACATGATTGTGCAAGTCTACCGAACCTGTGCAGGATAAGACAAGTTTGACAGCACAACTTCTGAATTCCTTGGTACAGGGGACTTGCTAGCATAGTGGGGTTGCTTCCGTTCTGTATACTGCTATCTTTCTCTTCATGTGACATCTTTTGACACCGATTAGTTTCTCGGTAGAACAGGTATTCTTGTTGACATTGCGTGATTCCGTGTTGTCTCCTCGATTGGTGACGAGGCGTGTTTAAGCTCAATAATTACAGACTAACAGCTACCTAATCAACAATCATCTTGACTTTCTTGACAAGAATACGTTTTGCCCGGCAATGGATTCCAAAAAAATTGGTAGCTCTGTCGAACGCCGTGCGTGCTGATGCTGATGGGCGGTGTGTTCTATCAGCGTGCGGTGACTAATCTTCGACGTTCTGTCAACTTCGTTGATAGATCTTGCTATTTCTGTTCACGGTTTGTCACAGCTGACATCTTTGGAGATCAGCTCCGGGGACACAGTCCTAGGAATAGTGTATATGGAGGAGGTAGGTCCAACACGGGCCCCCCTGCGACCGATGAACAAAGTAGGCTATTGTCATGTGTCGTGCTCCAATAGCTCTGATTTGACCCGCACACCACAGACAGTGGGTGAATCTCACCCCCGTGTCATATTACCATACAAGTTTATACAGTCTAGGCCAGAGTTTATCCGGATATCACGCGGAAGTTTGAATGCTATATGGAATGTAGTCATTAAGTTTAAGGATCAAAACAGGGCTTTGCGTGACAAGTTGTTATGGCTCCAACGTTTCACCCATCGTACGTATCATTTCGCAACCAAATTGTTGGTAGACTTTGCGTCGAAACCGTTCCCTATATATCAGTGGTGTGCAATAGGAAATCAATGCATTTGGGGGTCCCAGATGCGCATGGCGTAAACGGGACGGAGATTGTCAAAACAGCCCCTTACTGAACAGCTGCTCTGTCTGCTGAATTACTTCGAACGCTACCTGGTTCACGCCTGTGTGTTTGACATGCACATGTGATTCGCCGCCCATTTACTGGGCTGAACCCCTTCATGACTTTCACAATGGGCTTGGTGTCGGTATTTTCACAATAAGAGGAATTCGCACCATACGTACTTGGACTGTCCTTGAAAACTGTTTGTTTCGTTGGCAGCAGTTCCAAACAATGCACTGTAGAAGATCACGTGATTTTGGCAGAAACAAGGATACCGTGTGACTTGCTGTGCTATGCTTTCTCATTGTAATATTGTTTTTTTTTCTTTGGTATGTATGAAACGCGCTAATACACCCTCGTGTTTTCCTACGTACTTGGCTGCTTGCCGTTTCACGTCTACTGATTGGTCTATTTTCCCGGCAGGCGGTCGATTATGTAACGACTGACAGATTTACTCCTGATTCGGCTTATGTGTGTGCGGATTCATTTTACTGTCATTTCTTAACTGAAGTAGTCGATTGTGCGCATGTAAGGATTGTCTTCTGATGGTGTGCAACATAAAAACACTGGATTAACCGAGCTGAAGAGGTCTGATAATTGAGAGAGTTAGTCGATGTCGTGCACCAGTGCGACTAATTACACAGTTGTGTAGGTTCATCCTAACGATTTGACCGACAAAGGAATGCAGTTTTTGGCGTTTGTCGTATCAGTCTTCTCCGATAGTAGAACTTGCCGTTTTTTCTAATAGTTTTATTACCTAAAGATCCGGCAATGTACGCGGCTACGTCCCTCTCGGGTTCCTACGCTGAATCATTTCCTTTAGGTCTTTGTTTAGACTTAACTCGTCGACTAAAACATTTCCGATTGTCCCGTACGCGGACTAACACACCTCTGGTGCTTTCTAGACGCAAAAATTCGTTAGGGCATCATCCTGGTAGACACCGCATTGTTGGTCTGACCCCTGTTCCGCGGCACCTGATCACCAGTGCGGTTTACCTACAATTATACCGGATCTAACACAGATATTCTTCATCAATGCGGATTCGTATCATGTGGGTGAGATTAAAAACATCGAAATTGACCGGCCTAGCTGCCATGCCACCTGAAGGAAGCATGAAGGCTGGGATACTAGCAGGTTGCCCAAGCCTAGACAGGAGAGGTCGGGTTCGAACCACGGACCTTTCGGACGGTAATCTCGCCCTGTAGCCACTAAGCCATCTCGAGCTGTCTAGGCTTGGGCAACCTGGCAGTATCCCAGCCCTCGTGTTTCCTTCGGGTGGCATGGCATCTGGGCACCGATAGGGTGTTAGAGCTGAACGATTTTTTTTATGTGGCGTCAGTTTAACCCGACGGCGTCGCCGGTAAATATATGCTGAACATTTTTCGATTGAGCATCGACTGAGTTCGTCTCCGCTTCTTTCCATCCTCTACTCACCCTTTTACAGCAATGTACGTTGAGGATTATAATACCGGTACAATAATGTCCTTTGTGATAGTATTCTCTGTACTGTTCTCTGGAGTTACTGGCATCATGAATGGTGCGAACATGTCTGGTGAGTTTCTATTTGAGTTTAATTGTGACTCCCTTATGTGGCTAACACCTTTAATGGTCATTTTTTTGTGACTTGCAAATCCTGTGATGTTGTATTTTTCAGCTTGTTTTGAAGCAACCCCCCAAAGCAACTTTAATTGCCTTTGAAAGGTTCATTTGATTGGTCTATAGTCAGTCGCTTTCTAGAACCTCTAAAAGCAGGTTTTTTCTGAGACCTAACGATTTCAGTGAAACACACAGAGACTACTCTTCGCAGGCGAATTTTATGTTTTTTATAAGGATTTCGTCCTTTCTGTGGGGGCAATCTATGCTTAAAAGCCGAGAAGCACTGTATGATTGTTTCATCCTTATTGGCAACTATCAGCTTTGGGCATCTCCCGAAACTCTAACAGTTTCGAACCTGCAATCTTCTGGTCAGTGGTTGAACACTTAACCGTTCGGCCACGAGTAGCTGAAAAGCAGTGTGATTAGCTCTCCCTTTTATATGATAGGTACTTCTCATGAGCACACACCTACTGACCTGCAATCTCTTCAGAATAACCCTGTTTGAAAGCACTACCTTTGACATGTCCTCATCAATCCTTGAAAAAAGTGTCGATCACCTTTTAAGTGAGCAGCATTCAAACACAACTATATATTTTTAAACAACTTTCCCTGCCTGATGGTGTTGTAACCAGAGATGAATAACAACCGAGCAGTGTTTCATCCAAGCTCCAATGCACCTCATACAAATGATCAATTTTCAGGCCTCAGCAAGCCACAGTCATTTTCGGCGAAGAGAAGGGATAGTAATTGATGGTCCGTTGGCAAATTCTGGATGTATGCATTCCTGTTCACCGATCCAATCTTTTGATTTCTTCGGTTTGTGCACCGAGAATAGAGTAAACGGGCGGCTGATCCCCCAACTGGTGGTTCCTACCACTGAATTGTTCCACTTCTGGGAAGTGACACAATCAATGCTTGGACCTTGTGTCCTGTTGTCGATGCTCATTGATTTACCTCCTTCAGGGAACCGGCAGTTGCTGCCAAACGACCAAATGAACTAGCACAAGTCCCCATAGTTCACCTCACCTGAGTAACACACTCTTGTGTGTGCATTCCTATCGAATTGTATACCTCTAGCTTTTTAAGCCCAGTATGACTGTATGATGTAAAATGATCGCTGTGCACCTCTTTTTCTGTCCATTCTTGTCTAGGCGAGCTGAAAAACCCCGCACGATCCATTCCCCTGGGTACATTGAGCGCTTGTTTAACCACATTCCTCGTCTACATTACTCTGGCAGTCTTCTCCGCAGCCTCCTGTAGCAGGTGGGTGATTTGTTCTTGGCGTCGGACTAATTCGATTTTGATATTAATATGCTCAATACAGTTTATCAATTCCATGGGCAGTGCTCATGAATGTGCAGTAGGTGTACGATGGAGGGAAGGGTCATACGCTTCGACACCGACCGTCGTTTGCACAGTTCCTCAGAAGAATCAACGTGATGGGATCTGTCCAATTTTTCACGTTTACTATTTCTAGTAGTGGAATTTCGTTTTTAGTGATTTTGAAAACAAAAGATTCATCTCAAACGCACACATCAGATATCTACAGGAATAAATATAGTCGAATCACCTTGTTTCTTGTTAACTGACTAAACCAACCGGTGTGGCTGTTTCCTTCCATTCACTTTCACTTCCTACAACAAGACAGACCGAGTGAATGTATGTTCAGGACTATTTCACCCGCTTGGATAGTTCGTCATGTAAGTGACGCCAATCTATTCTGAAAAGCCGAGAAGACTTGACACACCGTTCTCCGTCCATCCAGCAAGAAGACAATACTGCTGACATATGTTCATCATCATCATCATCATCGACGGCATGTCATCAGTGTTCAACACTGATGCTTTTGTGCCGTACAACCATGATTTATTTGAAAGCCTTATCGTGAAGAAAAGAATAAAAGTGAATGGGGAATGGACTTAATGCTAGTCTAACACAAACTCTCCGAGGTTCATACACCCCCAGACACTCATTTAGGGAATCTGGATGGAAACGGTTAACAAGAACGCCACTGATATCGATTAGCAGCCATATCTTGCAGCGTCTCCAACCAGGCGTAGTGGGGATCTTGCAGTCCCCATGCTGGTAGGCGAGCAGTACCGACAGAACCCTTACGTTTCGTAATCTCTTTCATACCCCTCTGCCAGCTCAAGGGTTGGCCACCTGTCTCCTTCCGCCACTCTGAATTGGGCACGGACAACAGCACTCTGTTCGGCATGAGCAACACATGGCCTAACCAACGCAGCTTCTGGTGCTGGACACATTCTCCCATGGTAGTCCCCGTTGCACAACCGGAAAATCGCTTTCTAGTCGTCTCCAAAGATTTTGGTCTTTTAAGTCAAATACTCCTTTTAACATGGTTTTTACTCCTTTCCTGACCTCTTTTGCCTCAGACAACCTATTTTATGTGTTGTAATGGGTGGCTGTTCCAAATCCGGCAGCCTGCAGTGGATTTATTGCTGTTTCAAGTAGACTCAATCACGGCAGACGCCAGCGCAACCCAGACAGTGGCGGACCAATGTAATAACACTGCTACCTCCACTGCCGGTCCCGCCAGAAATGTACAATACTATTTCGAAAACTATGTAAACACTAGCAGAAAGGAAGAACTAATCCCCTGACCACGCACGAGTGCCTTTTCGACTGATGAACGGTTTTCGAAACAATCGCTATGTTTGATGAGGAGACCGACAACCGATAAATAGGTTTCAACTTCACCCACGGCTTCAATGTGTTGTGGATATTTCAAATCGTAGTAAACTTCAAATTGGCCACGCGAAAAATCTCTTTTAGACAAACGCAGCTTCTCAGTGTATCGAAAAAAAGACGAGGAAAGCCGTATGCGTTTTTTTTTTGAGTACGTCGTATCCGCAGTACATACCGACTTCCACGTACACCGTTCGTTTCAGCCGCATTGTGTCCCCACCTTACTGGTTAATTATGAACCACTGGGTGAGTGCGCCGCTTGTCTCAGATTTTCCCCCTTCACTGTCCCTCATCCAATCACGCACGCAAACAACACGCCGTTGCCTTATCTAGTGTGGAGGACTCTGGGCTTGGTTCGATGTGCTAGACACATTCGGGAACGGATGCCAACTCATCATACAATTTTCAGATTACTGTGAATGGGTCGTTTGTCTGGGGCACCCTTTCAACCCGTAGCTCCACACATCCCTAGCGGAGCACAAATGCTGCCATACTTATTGTTATCACTCAAGACTAGTTAGCAGCGACTGAAATTTCAGGGGTGGGTTCGAACCACAAACATGTTCATCAGGGGTTGATGCGTTAGCTCATAAGCTTTCCTGAGCTTTTCCTGGTGAATAAAACTAGCTATTCTAGATTTCCAGTAGGTATCAACCTATTTGGTTTCGATTTTTTTCCTTGTTTGCTCACAGAGAACTCCTTCAACAAAACTATGTTTACATGGAAGGTATCAGCTTCTGGCCACCAATTGTGGTTATTGGTATTTTTTCGACTACTCTCTCTGCCGCACTGGGTAATCTTATTGGTGCCTCACGAATTCTCGAAGCGGTTGCTCGGGATGAACTGTTTGGTAAGTTCTTTTCGTGACCTGTAGTCCCTGGGGGACGGTTTTATACTGAGCGTTACTGAGCGTTCACTAGGTTTGATTATTTGACTGTTTTAAGTCCCGATAAAACCTACTCTTGATGGTAATTTGAGGGAATTTTAAAGTTTTCAACTGAGATTTTGTTCTGTAAGTGAAGCCAGTGTACGCTAAAAGTCGAGAAGTACCGTTCGTCTGTTTCATACTTATTGGGAATCGTCCACAGTGCACATCGCACGAAACTGCAGTCAGTTCCGAACTCTCGCCTTGTAATTTGAATAGAGCCGTTCGGCCTGGCTGATCAGCAATGTGATTAACTACCTAGATAGCTTATCTGGAAAGAATATAGCGCCAGTCGTCATTCAGTCACGGAAACCACGTTGTCACGTGTTGATTGACGGGCTCTTTGACTTCTCAGTTGCAAGTATGGGCAAGGAGTTGACAAGTCTTTGGAAATGAGTGACTGAGTTTCAGTTTTTACGCCTCTTGGGTTGACGCCAGCTCTGCAGGATACCCAGAGCACTCACACTTTTGAGCCAAAGGCATTAGTCGAGGACCCTAGTCGTCCTCCTGTCTAGGTCTGGGCGCCGTGGTAGTATCCCAGCCCACATACAACCATGAACTGCACAAGTACAAATGATCTCATGCTACAGTGACCGTCGCATGGTCTCACCAACCCGGTCGCCTTGCTAGCTGCATACAATAGGACGGATAAGCGAAAAGAGGCTGCTGCTGACGAATCCCCGCCTTCTCTTTCACATAGTTGTTCTCCCCACTCCATTGCTTGCGACATCTCCGTAGGCCCATTCTTAAGGATTTACAGATCCGTTCGCCGCCCATTGCCGTTAGATTCAATGTCTACGGTTAAATTGGTCGCCACGGCTTCAAAATCATTCTTCAGACTGCGGCGCTCAGTTCATCTATACGGTGATGAATAACTAGTGTTCTTATCTGGTGTTGCTTTCAATGACGATAACGATGGCCGCCACAGGTTCTTACATGATTGCTATCACTACTGTCGTCATGCCTGCATGTCTGGCCAGACTCAGAAATTGGGCGGTTTACGGAGCCCTGTAGCGCCGCAGAATTTCATCTGCTGGCTAAATATGTGAACTCTTGTTGGGAAATTTGTGTTGTTCGACCCCGCGCACCATTTCCCCTTGGCGCAGTTTTGTGAAACAATGTTTGCAAGATTTTGTTACGCAATTTTGCGTGCAACAGTCAAAGGGTTTCCATGTCTTTTTTTAAAGAGCTTGAGGTCCTCTGTCGAGCGTTCTACGAACACTGGATCCTTCACATGCTTAGTGTGGGTGTAAATGTGCTGTGGTCAGAACTGACCGCGGTACAACGTATTAGGTTGCTGTCATTCTAGTGTTTATGCGCCCGACACCCGAGTTCATCCCTTATTTCAGTGAAAGCCTTCGCTCGGCGGGGATAGCGCGTACGTCTTTCTCAACGGACAGAACACTTGAAAAACTGCATCATATCTCTGGCTCGTTTCATCTTTCACTAGAAGACAAAGAGTTCACTTCAACGGAAATAGAGAAAAAAACAATCGGTTTCTTGAAGATTAATGATGTTTTTTGGGTTATTCGATTTTCCAGCACCGTCTTTCCTGCCATCCACAGCAGTTCTGTTTGAGCCACAATTCTTGTTTCGTCCTGAATCCATTTTCCAGTCGGCTGTCACAACACTGTTTCCGTTCGATTTACCGTGCATGGTTGCTTCTATGAGGCCCACGATATCTATAGGTGTGTCGCTGATTGCTCACTTGGTTGACCTTGTTTCGGAGTGTTTCTCGAAACAGGATTAATACGACCCAGAAATTAGACAACAACCAGCAACAGAAACGTACCAACGCGTGATTAATTGTTGTCTTGTCGACGAATTTCTACAACCGACCATCCCAGACTTCGGGAATCACCCCAACAAGTTGTTATGTGGGCGCTTATGTACTCATGGTTCACTGTTCGTGCCGGTGGTCAAGCCAACTCCTCTTAGGTGGTGGTGTTTAGGTTATGCAAGGGGGACTGCGCACACTTATTACGATGTTCATGGCTGTTTAGTACTGCTCTAGCGAGTGAAAGATCCACGGGCTAGCGAACAACGATACAATTTTAACTGGTTGGCTAGAACAGCTGTTTATGAGCTTATTGCTTGGTGATCTGAATCGACTGAGTCGGCAAAAATCTACCGATCTTACAAAGCAAGGTTCGCTCCGATTTGCCGGGTTTCCTAAATCCCGGACGGCGAAATGAAAACAACTTCACCATCTGGTGTCTGCCGGGCAATGACCCTGAGGCGCTGCGGGGGGGATTGAACTATCGGCAAACGACATGGTGACGTACAGTAAACGGATGGATGTTGCCGGATAATACAGTCATTATGCTCACCATCCTCACGAGTGAGTCAGGCCCCATACTTTTGCTCGATTCATAATCTTGAATGAGAGAGCTACAGAGATCCAGGTTCAACTCACTTGCTGCTTCTCAGATTACATTTTGTTCATGATTCTGCAACGGTGCTACTCATGCCTAATGGGCCGTGCTTTGGTAATCAAGCAACTTTCGTGCAACCAATCGAGTTCGCTCCGGATTATTGTGATCGCCGCAGTTTCCAGGCGATCGGCTGGCAGGCGAACATAGGTGATTTACGTCTCTCTGTTCCCACACACCCTGTCGTCTGAACCTGTAAATACGTGTGAGAAAAGAATATTGTGAGATCTGATTCATTTGTTCATGTTTTCCGTGGCAAAAAACAGAAGAGCATCAACCGAACCAATTAGGCAAGGATAATGGAATCAATGGGTTAATGCTATATGTCCAGTGACCGCGTCCCCGTCGTACAACCACCACGAGGTTGTTTTAACAGTTCCGTAGGATCAAATGCTCCACTGACCGAACCGGAGAAGTTCGGTGATAAGTTGGTTCCAAATACACTTTTCCCCTTCTCGTAACCCATACTCGGAGGCCGTCTCCTTCGACACAATTGAATACAGTAAGAAATAAACAAACAAACACTCGGATGTACCACCTTTTCGGTGCATGGCTGCTGTGCAGCTGGAAGGAAGCGCAAGCGATGAGCAACTGCCAGGTTGCTCAAGTCTAGGCAGGAGCAATCGAAAGCCCAGAGTTGGGTCCGAACCACGGACCTTCCGGACAGTAGTTTCGTGCCCTAACCACTTAGCTCTCTAGAGCTAAGCCAATTCACGGTTGTAAAACTTGACCGAAGTCTCTACCCATAAAGTTGCTGTAAATTCTTCAACCCTGTGTGCAGTCTTTTCCGACAAGAAAGTATATCGCGATATCACGAATATTTTACTAATTGAAACACGAGGCGCCTCTATGCAGCACATTTAATGGAAGATCATCACAAACGGAAGATACAGCTGAGTCTCCCATTAACACTAGCTTTTGTGCGTCCCGAGTATAACCTACAAAGCAACAGAGTTCCATGCTCTCCTCTAACCTGTAATGAGCCATTTTGTCTGTAATTCGCATTCTTGCTTCGGTAAGGAGGAGCGCCTGCTGTGCCGTTTGTGGCATGTGTACTACAACGTAGTGTACCTAGCTGCCAGCTGATCATCATCATCATCATCATCATCGACAGCATGACATCAGTGTTCAACACCGATGCTTCACTGCCGTACAACCACGATTTATTTGAAAGCCTTATTGTGAAGGAAAGAATAAAGGTGGACGGGGAAGGGACTTAGTGCTAGCTTACTACAATCAGTCCGAAAGGCTTACACCTCCAGACACTCATTCAGGCAATCTGGATAGAAACTGACAACAAGATCGCCACTGACATCGGTTGGCAGCCATATCTTGCAGCGTCTCTAACCAGGCGCAGTGAGGATCACGCGGTCCCCATCCTGGAAGGCGAGTAGCACCGACAGCACCCAAGCGCTTCGTAATCTCCTTCATACCCCTCTGCCAGGTCAAGGGTTGGCCAACTCTCTGCTTCCGTCACTCTGAATCGGGCATGGAAAACAGCATTCCCTTCGGCAAACGATGGTTAGGCATGCGCAACACATATAAGATAATAATAATAAGACAATCGTTCAGGATAACACCCTTTCGGTGCCTAGCTGCCATGCCACCCAAAGGAAGCACCAGGGCTGGGATACTGCCAAGTTGCCCAAGCCTAGACAGGGGAAGTCGAGAGGCAGAGGTCGGGTTCGAACCACGGACCTTCCGGTCAGTAAATTCGCGCTCTAACCACTGAGCCATCTCGCCCCTGATTGAACGAGTTCCTCGTTTTTCGCGCCTCCGGTAAGTCAATTATACAGTCTTGATTTAGTGATTTTGGTTATAACGGTCTCGGATCCCGGAAATGTCCAAACCAACGCAGCTTCTGGTGCTTCTGGACACATTCTTTAATGGAAGTACCCGTTGCACAACCGAAAACTCGCTTTCTAACTGCCTCGTTACGGATTCGCCGACACCAACCCACACGAGCTATGGTTTTGAGACAACGATTGTCAAACACCTGAAGACGTCTCAGTTCCGCT
>SJOL01001480.1:15083-39606 GCA_004794785.1 Opisthorchis felineus | reverse complement strand
GATTAGCAGCCATATCCTCCAACGAGACGCAGCGGGGATCATGCAGTCCCCATGCTGGTTCCTGGGGTAATCAACTAGCTGAGATCCTGGTGGGGAGTCTGATAAGCCACAAGTGGAAGTGTCAGCTCGAAATACAGATTGTGAGCATTCTGTTTCAGATTCATTAAGTGAATAAACAGGACCAATTCCGTTTCTATTTGGTTGCCAGCCGAAGGAAGCACGAAGGCTGAGATATTGCCAGGTTGCCCAAGCCTAGACAGGAGCAGGCGAGATGCAGTGGTCGGATTCGAATCACGAACCTTCAGGTCAGTAAGTTCACGCCTTAACCACTGATCCCTCTCGAGCTCGCTCCTCGCGTGTGCGTAATCAACGAGTCCATTTACTAGACCTCCAAAAGACGCAATCCCTTTTCGGACCGAAATGTCCAAAGTAGTTTTCGACAACTTGTCGCCATCCCAGCGTACACCGTACTACTTCATGAATCAGAATCATGGCCTTGGCTCATAGAGTTTTTTGGTCATCGTTGTCACTGTTGTGTTGCCAAGTTATGGTGGGAACATAAAGCATTAATACATTGGATGGTTTAATGAAGAAAATTGTTTTCGCAGTGGACAAGCTAGTCGCACTCTATAGAAGAGTACACTAGTTAGACCATGTACTTTGCTCGTCAGGGGACCGTTTCCCCCGCAAACTTTGTTTTTCTTAACCGCGACAGTGTTGGAAGTAACTATTCGGCAGTCAGTCCACTACTTAGCAACGATATCCAAAAACGTACGAAAGCGTCTGTATGACAGCGTTTTACTACCCGATCACGTGTTCGCTAAAATATCCGGCCAAATCCAAGCCCGTAGCCTGGAAATTATGAGGTCCCCCACACGTGGATCAATGACTGTTCTCAGATAAAACGTTCGGCTTACTCACTAGTGGACAGTTGAGTGGACTAACTTTTGAACCAAATCTTGTTTTCTCCATCGGTAAAAACAAAAAGCCTTATACGCTCATGTGGATACCAATTTGTTTTTCACGAGGGACTCACCTGGTTTTGAGTGTTCTTAAGTGGATGACTGTATAAGTCGAATTTCATGCAATTTGGATTCAAGTAGGACATACGCTTGACGGAAACTCGGAGACTGCGCCTGCCTGTTGAGCTCCATTTGGGAAGGGCGAAACCGGTCGTGGGCTGTCGAAGAGTTCTCGGCGACCCTATGATTAGTGGATTACATCTGTAAAATAGCCTTTTCTTTTCTTTTCTCAGGTCTGCTGTTCTGCTTTTGTGAACTGTTTCTTCCGCGCTCATGACATTTTTCCAAATTTATTGTTTGACAGCTAACTTTGCTTATCGGCCGACTGAACGCCATCGCCCCTCTTGTATCGATTTTATTTCTGCTCAGCTATGCTACCGTCAACCTGGCTTGTATGCTTCTTGATACAGCTTCGGCTGCAAACTTCAGGTATGTTGTTCGATTTATATGCATGTATATGCTAATTAGAAGTACTGTGTCTGATGTTCGCTGTACCGCGCTTGCTTTTCCCGTCCTTTTCAGACCCACTTTTCGATACTTTAATTGGTTCACTGCCTTTCTTGGCATGATCGGCTCGTTGATCATGTGTCTACTGGTTCAACCAATCTACACACTAGTGGCCTTGATCATTCTATCGACCATGGTGTTTATCTTGCATCAACGCCATCTTGAATATTCGTGGGGTAGTATTGGACAGGCATTGTTGTTCCATCAGGTAAGTTGTACTTTTGACAGTTTGACGTCTAATTCGTCGCAGCTTCGCTGGTCAGAGTTGGTACAGCATGGTGTGGATAAGGTGCTTTCACTGAAGTGATGAGTACTTCTCACTGGCTAGTGTGGAGTTGGGCATGCTAAAAATCCTTATGTAGGACAGAGGTCTGTTGAGCCCAGTGGGTCGATCATCGGAAGGCGGAGTTTTTTCGGCACAGCACACCGAAGGCGGTAGATTCGAGTTCATATCAGGACTTCTCAAATAGAATATTCCTTCAGGGCTGAACCATGCATGCTTTATTGAATGTCCACCTTTACCTCGGGATCTTCAGCCTTAAGCTGACATCTAGTTGCTTCAACTTATGCAGTATTTGAATAGAACCTCATCGTTTTCTGACAGAACCCGTATATCTTGTTACAACGAATATATTCCGCACGCTTTTCGGTGTGGACATAAAGTGTGAGCATTCATGACAACGGTATCCTGTGTCGACGGGATGTTTTTACACCGGTTTTGTGATTCACTGATTGTTGAACAATCAGTGTTTCTGGGACTCTACCAGTATGTCTAGCTTGGTTGACCGCCGCTCCCTTTACGTGGCGCTGGCAGTTATTTCGCTCATCTTTGCAACGTTCCAGGTGTGTCGCCCTACCTAGCTTATTCCAGAGTATACGTTTTCATTCGCGACCACCCGACCGATTTCATAAACCCATCAATGCAGTTGTCAAAACGAGGTTTGAGATTCAATTTGAAAACAGATACTCGAATTCAGATATTCTGGTTTCAGTTCAAAACATCGCCTAGTGAGACAGTCATCTTGTTTATTACTTTCAGGCAACTAAAACTATAGTCGAAAGTTTATTGGTAACAATCAGGCAATTGCGCTCGGTACTCAGATTCTTCCTCCACATATGCGGTTCGAATTCCATGTAGGGCTGGTGATTAAAATAGCGAATTCGTTTGAACTGAACGTAAACTAGTATTCAGCATTTTAGCCTCGATCCCGTTCAGATCCAACGAACGACTGTCGTGTTAGGTTTCATAGGGTCTGCTCTATCCCCCTGTGCCTCGTTGGAGACGCTGCTAATCGATGTCAGCGACCTTCTTGTCAGTTTCTATCCAGATTGCCTGAATGAGTGTTTTGAGTTGTAAATACCTCGGAATAATTGTGGTAGGCTAGCAATAAACCCCTTCCAGTTTTATTCTTTCCTTCACGATATGGCTATCAATTGAATCATGGTTGTACGATAGCGATGCGCCAGTATTGAACAATGGTATTACGCTGTCGGAGATGATAAGGATGTTAGGATTCACAATGTTTTTCATCCACCACGCCCAAATTTTGACGAAGTCGCCTACTTGTCCTCGGTTCTCTGCAGATCCGCAAATACCTCCTCCTACTGGACGCACGAAAAGATCATGTGAAATACTGGCGCATGCAACTTTTGCTGTTAGTGTCGAATCCGCGTTCCTCGGCTTCGCTGGTCCAGTTCATGAACAGTGTGAAGAAAGGTGGCTTGTTTGTGATTGGGCACGCGATCTACGGTGACCCGACGAGTTCGTCGTACGCCACTGATGTTGCCGTGACTCAACGATGGTATGCTATTTTCTATCCACGGTTTCGGTCGAAAGTTACGTTCCGTTGTTTTAGTGAGCCTCATTTTTGAACTAACTGCGTTCTTTAACTGCAGTCTTTAAACATAGTCAAGTTTAGTGCTGTCGTCATGTCTTCCGAGCTATTTGACTTAAATCTTTTCTGATTGAAAAAAACAGGTCTCTGATTCTCAGGTTTCACTCTTATCGGAATTCATGACTAGCATACGTCATAATCCCCTTTTGTGGGTGTTCAGCCCGCCTGTGAATGTGTTATTTAGCCATTCTTCGCAGCTGGGTTCAAAAATTGCTCTATACCACTACGCAATATGGGTGGCGCAGGAGCGCTGCTTTCAAGCACTGTAGACACTCGAGCTCCCTGTGTCACAATGGATCTTTTTCAACTTTTGTTGACCCTAAGTTCTGTTTTATGTCTTGCTTTTAGTCCCAGCAGAAATTAACCGTGTAATTTCACCGTACAATGGCCTCTCCCTATACGCCATCGGGATGGACGAACGCTTCTGATACTTAGGGGTGGACGCTCGATCGGTCTTTTGACCCCTATCGACCGGCTGATCCACTTTACGTCTGTACACTGTAGGTAAACCATAA
Source organism: Opisthorchis felineus (assembly GCA_004794785.1). NCBI lineage: Eukaryota > Metazoa > Platyhelminthes > Trematoda > Opisthorchiida > Opisthorchiidae > Opisthorchis > Opisthorchis felineus. The sequence goes on along the minus strand of SJOL01001480.1, from coordinate 35,667 downwards.
GCGGCTTCAGTGGAATATTGCCCTTCTCCCAGTTGAATTAACATAACAGTGCTCCCTCTGAGAGATAGTCAGGTGACGAACCAATGGTCGGATTACTACTGTTATTTTCAGTTGGCAGTATGACTGTAAAGTTCAATAGAATTCGCAACAGACTTTTGCCAGTTGTTGACCAGAAACGAACAAATTTACCTAGACGATTCACTAGCGCTTCTGCCGCGGTTATACTGAAGTACGTTAGTGACCAGCGAGCCTGATTCTGTTCAGACATGTGCGTCCACAGGTTACACCGTTCCAGGTGACTATGTTTGTGCTCAACAATGTACTACTGTTCGAAATGACTGAGGTGTGTTTGGGCGTTGAGTTGCGTTGTGTCTCAAAGCTCTTCAGAATTGCACAGACGGTGATATACCAGGCCTTTCTGTCAAGTAACAGATTTCCCAAAAATATAGAATCTGAAACTTACCTGAAGTCAGTCACAATAGCGGATTTTAGGCCGTCCCCGAGTTGAGCTCCATCCGACAACTTACCGTAAATAGGCCGTTTCGGGATGCGGTTACCGGTGGCCTATCCAGCGTAGACGATTGCATTCGATTCCGTTGATTTTGGCTAGTTTTAGAATTCCGGTGCTCGGGATTTGACCTGACCGTCGAATTCGAAGTGTGCGGCGTAGGTATTTTGATTGAGGTTTGTCAAGAATACTAACTTACCGTCTGTGCACTGTCCACGTTTTTCTACCATATGGTAGTGCAGACCGTACAACAGCCCGGTACACTGCGATTTCCGTGTGCACACGCAGGTTGTGACTGCTGCAAACGCGTGCACATATTTGCACATATTTGACAGAAATTAGCGATTGCTTTGACAGCCCGAGCGTGCAGTTCAGTGTCGAGTATCCAATCTGTGGACAGGGTACTGTGGCAGCACAACACTTTGTGCCACAGCAATACAGGATGTACGTTGTAACTCCCGCGCCTGATTCCGAGTGGCGGAAACCTAGAGGTGCACAGAACTGATATGGCAGAAGGGAATGAAGGGTGTTCTTGGTACTGTTCACCTTCTAGACTGGGGTCCACGTGACCCTCCCTGTGCTTGGCTGGAGACACTAAATGTTATGGCGGCTGACCGATGTCAGTAGCGTTCATGTTGCCATTTCAGATCCAAATTGTCTGACTGAGTGTCTGGAGGTGTGGGTACCTCGGATATTTGTGGTAGGCTAACCCTAGGTCCCCCTCCTGTCCCATTTCTTTCTTTCCATCATAAGGCTTTATTCAAATAAATTGACATGGTTGTACGGCAGTAAAGTACCAGGGTTATCGCTTCGTGTTGTCAATGATGATGATGATGGCGATGAACTCCGGGGTAGGTTGGCAAAAGGTATATAAACATGTAACCATAGATGAAGAACGATAATACAAGGTAAAATATGAATAGAATAAAATGACATATGTATCACCATGTTCGACCAGTACCTTACTCTGTTTGAACACTTTTTTCCTCTGCTGATTACAGCCAATGGACGCAGTATTCCCAATTTCTCCATGTCAAAGCGTTTGTCGAAGTCACCGTAGACACCAGCATTCGGCGAGCTTTGTCCCACTTGATGCGCATATCCGGGCTTGGAGCAATGCGACCCAATACCGTTTGTCTGGGCTTCTACGAGAACGCACCATCTCGGGTTAGTTGTTCACACACCCACATCCCACCCCTCTTTTCCTGGTCTTGACAAAACCACCATTTTGTTGCTATTGGCATTCCGGGAATTCTCCACACATAAAATATTCCCTTTATTGTCATAAAGGAAACTACTCACAAGTTTGCTGAAAACTCTTCGACAGCCCGCGACCGGTTTCGCCCTGCTTGGGGCTCATCAGTCCCCGAGTTTCCGTCAACCTTATGTTCTACTTGAACCCAAATTGAACTGATTTCGACAAACATACTCATTTGCAAATCAATTTGGTTTTCACGAGGGACTCAACTGAATCTGTCGTTTATTGTCTGTTATTGTCTTTTTTGTTCCAACCAAAACACCCTTGGCAGGATGTCCTAAGCAAGATCCTCTCGGAACGTAATTCTACACTACCGGCAATTCGCCGCTCAAATCACTACTATACCGACTCCACCGAACTGTTGCACGCCAGTGACAGCGCTGCCGTAGTCGTAGGTGAGTCGTTTTGATATCTTTTCAATTTTTATTCCCACAAGACAAGAAAGCTAATATCCTGAAGCTTGTCCTATTCCTCCTTCACTTGCTTCACTGACGTACTGAACCACTGACGTACACCCGCGCTGTTTCTTCAGGCCTCATTCATTGGCTTTTTTGCTGCTTTCATATGGTGAACGACGGTAATTGAACACTAGAGCCTTTTGGCCGCGAGTGGCTGGTCAGTGGTGTGATTAGCTCTCGCTTAAACACTCATCCTTAAAGCGTTCAACCACTGGCCGGAAGGTCGCGGGTTTGAAACTCTGAATTTCGGTTCAGCCTCTCCCCTTTTCAGCATTGGTCGGCTTCACTGACAGGACGAAATTTCTACTGAGTATGAGCAAATCTCCTCACATCACTATCGACGCAGTTCCGTTCCGTCGATTGGATGCCAGATTTGATTGTTGCTACGGTGTGAAAATGCACTTTCCGTTGGTAGGACATGGGTGAAATGGAATCAAAGTTTCTCACTGATGAGTCAAACATGGCTTTACCTTTTAGGTGGTTGGCGAGGTGGCTCAAGTGGTTAGAGCGCGAATTTACTGACCGGAAGGTCCGTGGTTCGAATCCGACCTCTGCCTCTCGACTTCCTCTGTCTAGGCTTGGGCAACTTGGCAGTATCCCAGCCCTGGTGCTTCCTTCTGGTGGCATGGCAGCTAGGCACCGGAAGGGGGTTACAGCTGAATGATTTGGTTGGCAATTTGAATCGAACGGTGATTCACTAACTTACGCTCATAGCTACTGAGTGCTTGACCAATCACTCGATTCCTCTGCTGTTTTTTTCTGGTTCATTACTTGTGTCCTTACTTGTGTGTAACCTGACAACTCTTACGAGTGTTAGGACGGCACCGAAAACTTGTGCACCGGTCATAAAACTCTATTTGTAAGTTTCCGTCCAAGGTCAGGCTTCGAGTGGACCTCGAGGCAGGATTTGATACAGGACGATTTGCCACCAATTCACTCCTCGGAGGGACTGAACATTACAGTGACTCTAGTGTTTGGCTATCTAATTGACACACGGTTGTTTGGGTATGAACGATAAATTTATCGTCGAATTCAAACGGCACTTGTGATTTGTTGATAACAGTTCCCGTTTTCGCTTAGCTGTAACATCTTTTTGGCGTTTCGCAGCCATGCTACCCGAAGGAAGGATGAGGACTGCGATACTGCCAGGTTGCCTAAACCTAGGCAGGATCAGTCGACGTACCGAGGTTGGGTTCGAACAATGGACTCTCCGATCAGGAATTTCACGTGCTCTCTTTGTCAACAGTTGGCATCGTGGTAAGCTGGCGTGGCAGTGTGACAGCAGAGATGAGGTTGTGCGACTTAAAGAAGCTTTGTGGTACCTGTGGCGAAACGCAACAGGAAATAGATTCTAAACACGGCTAACCTAAGAGTAGCGTTCCAGGAAGGAAACAATCTACGCTGGTGCAATTAAAAGGTTGCTTCTCGGTAGGTGTTTACAGAATCAAATGCAACGATTTTGCTAAAGTCTAAATAGGACAGACTGGTGGAGAGCTTCACACCAGAATCGGTAAGCACAAGAGAAAATAAACAGGCCGCCGAGAAATACAGACGAATATCGAGCTTTACTGATAGACTCAGCAATAGGGGGACATGCACTAGGCGCGGGACACAAGGTGGATTTAAAAAAAAATTTGGGGTAGGGACTACGCCTCAGAGACTGATGCCCTAAGCAGTGAAAACAGCCATTCATCCCCAAGTGTGAATAGAACAAAAGGCGCAGAACTAGGATGCGTTTGGAGAACGGTTCTGCATCATGAGAAGGACAAAGGTTGCGAACAAAGCTTGCTTTCTGTGTGTGTTCATCTTGGCTAATATATCACAAATTTATATGGTACCAGAAGTCACGTGGAAAAGGCTATATGGAAATCAGGGGTACATTTGCTTTAGTGAAGGAAAACGAAAAAGAAGGGGATTGAATGAGTGGTACACGGGTCAAAGGGTCACAGAATCAGGTAAGTGGCGTCAATGTCAGACAAGTTTGTGGAACCGGATTTTTCTCAGGCTAGCTCAAGTTCAGAGGTCACACAGGTTTCTTTTGGACGCAAAGTTGTGGGTCATGCAGTCGCCCTGCGATCGATGGTAATCTGGATCGTACCAGCCGTGATTGGGTCAGAGATACCCGGGGTGCTCCTTGTCGATGACGACTGGTTTCAGCCAAATTTGATGCAATTGCACTGGAGCCCGGTTTGTTCCAGCTGCAACCCAGAGACACCGGATTGTGTTTTCGCATTCTGTCCGACAAACGCCTTGTCGGGCGACCAGTTTATGATGCTTGACACGAGCATACAACTGAGTACACGCAGAAGCTGTTGGTAGAACTTAACCATTATTCCTTCAAACAGAAGCTGATAGTGGTGCTGGAATTGAAGCTCAAACACAGCCATATATGTTTTATAAACAGAATTTCTAAGCGTTCTGGTAACTAGTTCTGCAACCGAATTACCTTTGAATGGGAACTCCATGTAGACGGGCTTCTTTTCACCTGAACGTTGTTTACGTTTGGACTTCACAGATTACATTGTTCTGTGTACGAGCCGTTCAGGATATGCGTGCCGCAAGAATGTGCGTCCCAATAACTTTGGTTCCCGTTGTAAACATTTGGAGGTGCACATCTTCATTGCTCTCCCAGTCAGACATCTAGTTAGATTACATTTCTGTTGCAACAGAACAAAGCTGTCGAAGTGACCTTTCCAGGCTTGCTTCCTGTGAACTATACGATCGATGGTCCCATCGGTCTTCTTTTTGATGCTGACATCGCGGAAACCCAACCGTTCGTTCTGTTTTGTCTCGATACTAACCTCGATATTAGTATGAACTGTTTTGAGACCAAAAACTACGTAAGCTTTGTAGGTTATCGTCGTAAATCCTTAATAAATCGTGTATGGGGTGCTTTTGAATAAAAGTGACCAACCAAACGTAGGTGAAACACGAAACGTTGGCATAATTGCGAAATATTTTTCCTTGGATTTTTCTCTAATATCTTTTGAAAGCACAACAGCCAAGAAGTAAGGTTTCGCTTAACATAAACCGTGGTTCGCTCCACACACAAGGAAGTTTCCTTTTTCCGATTTAGCGGCAAGCTCTAAAACAAAGAAAGACCGACGTCAAAGCGACGGTTTGGGAGGTTCGAAATTTTTCAACTCCAATCCCTCTTGGGGGAACCAGACCGTCCTCCCACAACTGAAAAGGGTATAACTTAGTCGATCCAATAATTAATCCATTCCATACCATGAAGATTTTCTATACATTTGACTGACTATGCGTTAGTTGTTTAAACTTCTGGACTAAACTTAATTCGGCTTGACTGGTAATTTGACGCGCAAGATGCGCGCCAGTATGTCGTAGCTACCATACGGATTGAGTGAGAACTATTCATCGCCTGGCAATGGTGAGAGGCTCCAGACATGAACTTAGAGATGTTTTGAACATATCAGAAAATTATCATATCTCCACATCACCATCAGAAGAAGGGTACTTTCACAAGATGAGTGAAACTTCCTTCTGAGCAGTCGTCACTTGGGGAGCCAGTGATCACGTGATGTCGTTTCTTTGATTGGATGATAAGTGGCGCTATGTCCCGTCTAAATGAGAGCTACTCACACTGCTGATCAGCCACTCGTGGCCAAGCGGTTAAGTGTTGAACCACTGGTCGGAAGGTTGAGGTTCAAAAAACCTTCAAGTTTCGTGAGCCTTCTGGTGATTCCCAACAAGAGTGAAACAGCTGTGCAGTGCTCCTCGGCTTTTCAGCATAGGTGGGGTTCAATGACAGGACGGAAGCTCTCTTGAAACTTTTCACATCACCATCATATCCTGTATGGCCAACTTTCATCCTCACTGCACAAGGCTTTGTTGTGTCGTGGGTGGCCGTCTATTGGTTACGCCTGAACTGAGCCCGCCAGACTACGCGATAAGGAGAAGACAGAGAACTCGGAACACGGCTGTATTGTCAGGACAAACATACAGAGCTTCTGCGTAAGTACATAGGATGACTAAATGGCCAATTATGGTCGTTCACTTGTTCGTTCTGTACAGCCAATGGCGGTGTTCCGGTCGTGAACAATTTCACCCGCACTCCACTGGTCGCATGTTGCTAAGCCGTGTTTGGTGCGATCCGCCAACGCACCTGCTATCCTGAACCTGTGGGACCGCTGGTGACCTTGAGGGCGCTTCGTTCTCTGCACATGTACTTTTTCATGTCTGGACGCGTCTCGACAGGCTTGCGGTAACCTCCGTTGTGACACCCAGCTGACGGAGGAAGCACCCCCAACGATGACATTTCCGTATCCCTCCATGTCTTTCCTAATGGAGGGGAATACTGTATGAGAACTTGTTCAGATCAACCAGAACTGGAAAACTCAAAGCAGTATACAGCTTTTCGAACGCAAACTATGCTCACCTTGGGGAAGATTCGGTGCATCAACTTTCGCTAGATGGTTTAGACACCGCAGTGGCGTCAGTTAGCCTGATTTGTATGTTATCCCGTTCCCTTCCCTGCTCGCTTGCGTCACTATCACTCAGATGTAGGCCTTTCTTTTACGCATAAAATCTAGTCCCGCTTACCCGTCTGTTATGCTGATCACCCCGCTCCTGTTCATTGTGTTGCAGTTGCCGTATCTTTGTGTCTTGACATTAACGAACAGTCCGAATTTTCTATGGATCAACCAAAGGGACTGGTGTGGAGAACGGAAGCGCTGGTGCTCCGTTTGATTTATGTGTGGCATAGTCTGTACATTTTACATTTCCAATACTAACTCAGTAAGGTTCCTATCAAAGGTACCCATCCGGTGATCGAACTGATCCCTGAAGTTAAAAATCTACTGTTGCACCCGTCACTCCTGTCGTCCCAAACCTACTATCAAGTTGACTTACTCCACTAGTCACCGGTTATACACTTGCCTTCGTTACCTGTTACTTGCGAGCAGTCATTCAGCCTATCAGGTTGTATTTCATTGTCGGCTTCTGTATTCTTTGCATAGCCAACTCTTCATCTGATCTGTTGAGTGGAACACCATCTACCTACATCGACGAAGACAGATTGGGAGATATATGCGAATCGCTTGAGAATGGCGATTCTGGTGATCATCGAATAACGGCCGAAGAATATGTCAGTCTCATTCGAGAGATTCTTGGAATGGAGGTGAGTGTGGCTGTGAGTGTGAGGGGGAGTGAGTGAATGGTGTGATTCTTTTAATCTTTTATTTTGATGCTTTGTTCCAGAACAATGTCGTGTTGGCCCGTCATTTCGATAGGGTTATTTTCGACTACACCCTGTCTGGACTCGAAAAAATGCGGCTATATTTCCACAGACTTCGACACAGACATACAGCATCCACTGATTCCGGTGTTGCTACCAGCTTGAACGCAGGTGTAGCAAATATGGGCTATCAAGACTCGTTCTCCACACGAGTCAGACGCGTCGACAAGCATCAGTCGTCGTTTTTTGACATCTGGCCAGTAAATCTTTTGGAATTCGTGAACCGCAGCTCAGGCAGCCCCCGCGATCCAGAGCTCGATAAAACTGGACTGTTTCTTCTGCAGCTGGCCTGCCTTGTTGCACGGTCACCATATTGGAGAAGTCGTCCACGTCCTCCATTGTTACGTGTGTTCTTCCCAATAATCCCGGTGATCGAAGGTCCGTCAGAATCTACTTTGTTGTCGGTGAATGCTGCTGCGAATATGGCTCATATTTGGCTGAGGCGCCTCCTACACGATCTTAGAATTGTAGTGAGTTTTCCCGACCCTTATTGTTCACTTTTCACTCTACTGCCGAACTGTTAATGATTTGTACTCTGTTCCATCAGTGTGGTTCCTTATACATCTTAGCTTGACGCTGACTAAGGGACACATTCAAGAATGACCTGCTAACTCGTAGTGGATTCTGTGGCGGTCCCAGTAATCATGAGTTAGGTGCAGCCTGTCATCTACACTTGATAAGACTAATCCGAGTAAAACGCCTTGTCAGTGTCAACATCATACGGACTCCGACAGGCAAACTAATACCAACGTGGCATTGTCTTGAGTCTGCGCTTCACGCGTGAAAATCTGTTACAATGTCCGCGTATATTTCCACTCATTCCTATTTCCTCCGACGAGCTGTAAGCTGTCGCCAACGGGTTTTTCTAATCGCTGATTGACATGCATAACATCGTGGGTCTGTGCGTGCAACTTTGGAGAAAGCGTGTTTTTTTTTGCCAGTTACTCTTCCGGTTTGCGCAGAACTTATCCGAACCACTGTGACCTGAGCTATCGTGGTATTCTCAAACACTGTTGACAAACATCGTGGTTGTGTGCTCGATCGCTCCACCAGTGGTCGAACAGGCAGACACTCGGTCTGTAAGGATCAGGCCTCATGCCCTTAAACTAGGATGACTCGGATAGCGGTACGAGCTTTAGATAGCTCACTGGTTAAGGCGCGAACTTGTTCACCGGAAGGTCCGTGGTTCGAACCCAACCTCAGCATCTCGACTACTCCTGTTTTCAGTTGAAGGGAAGCCTCTGGCACTGTTTGTTCGTCTTTTCACTTTGTCTTTCGCTTGATCGCTAAATCGAATGAGGAATTCGGTGCGTTTGAAGGTTTCAACGTTTTCGGTGGTACAGTCTGTCAGTAGTCCTTGTTCTTGGCACGATCGCAAGGTTTAAAAATTCCTTTAGCGTACTACCCAGTATATTGAAGTGCGAATCCGAACCTGTCAAAACCATACGCAAGATAACCATAAATCATGGCTTACTTGCCCATTCCTTGGCAAACTGTGCATTTCATCCCAGCTGAAGAGCGTTAAAGAGAAGATTGTACTTTTTTGCATGTAACACTATGTGTTCTAGTAGAGTGGAAACCAAGGCCAAATTCAGTTCTCTTTTTGGCATCGTCACACATCTTGAAGAAGCCCGAGTCAAAACAAAACAGTCACCACGCGTATCCTACACCGCAAGTCATTGGGCACTCTAAGACTGCGCCAGCACTTTGGTAAAACAAGCTCACCCTCATCGCTTGTTGCTGTAGATCAAAGGAAGGTTGGTCCTACAGATACTCTCATTTGCACATGAATTTGGTTGACTCAACTCAGCTGAGTCTCTCGCTCATGATGGGCCTCTTTAACTGAATGTGCTGCACAAGGCCGCCTCATTTTCCAGTTTGCACGGTATTCGAGATATCGCATTATATTTTCTTGAAGGAAGCTACTCATAAGTTTGCTGAAGACTCTTCGGCAGTCCACTGGGGGACTGTGCCTACTTGATGATCCCTAAGAGGGCCGAAACCGATCGTGGGTTGTGGAAAAATTTTCCTGCAACCTTGTGAGTTGTGTGTTACGCCTAGACCGTGATTGTTTATAGCTGTGTGCTAGTACAATCTCACCAAACAGCTAGAAACGGCGAGCAATTGTTACGAGTGTGGATTTGCTTCTGAATTCGTAAGCTATACGCCACTCTTGATTCCTAAACTGAGTGAACCAGTCTTCAAGTGCTTCCAGGTTTTCCAGCGTAGAAGTTGGCATGGCGCTAGCGCACTATTTAAAAAATCGTTTTATTCCCAATTGCAAATGTTCCCATTCAAACTGTAGATGTGAAATAATTCACGTTCAACAGTATCTCTGTACAACATCAGAATACCACGATACTTTTCCGGGTTAAGGGGGCCAGACAATCAGATCCAATGTTTGGTTTGGATAAACTTATTGTGATACGAACTTTTCGGGTCATAGTGATGGTGAACATACAAACAAAGTTGTATGGAGTACACGGACTGCTTATTAGTTCATCCTCAGGCCCTACGGTTTCCGAAAGATTTTAGTTTCCTCCAACAGCAGACGCGCAAATCTCCTCAGTAATTAAAACCCATACGTTCATCAGCCTGAACAAGAAATGGCCAGCTAACCAATGGAGGCTCACTTTAGGTTAGCGAACACTTTTCTACGCCTACCCACTGACGCGTACTCGGTGATCGACATGTTTATCTTTGTTGTAATTTTTTGGGCCTCTTTACGATTTTCACTTTTTTACCATCAGAACTAACGTGCTAGTCTACCGCTCTGTTACGTCTGAGACCTTTAGATTTCACATTTCATCGTCTCCTTCAATGACGATCGCCTGCTCCCTTGGACGATACGATCATGCTTTTCTTCCCATAAGACGACTCTGATTGTTTTAGATATTTTGCTCATGACCATTTTAGAGTATCACTTCTGTGCCTACGGACTCGCCAAAAATTAACGCGTTTTGAAATGAACCTGGGTTTCCAGTTTCTACGAGTTTCTCAGATAATAAACACGGACAGAGTGGGGTCCAAAAAAGTTCCATAATCATGCGAAAGTCTCGTGTGCCATTTTAATCCGAATACCACAGTCACTGCCACGCATTCTCCTTTCTCAATTTAGGCTGATATCCAATTAGTCACACTTGATTCAGTCCTTCTCCAAAGCGTTGCGGACCCCCTCTCCTGTGTTGAGACTCTGAATACCCTGATCCGTTCCAACTGTCATCCAGACACTACCGCACTGTTCATCTATCTGCCGAAGCCACCGGAACACGGGGCACCGAGAGATGCCGCAGCTGAATACCTGGCCCAACTTGATCGTTTGACTTTAGAGTTGCCACCAACGCTTTTAGCCCATGGCCTTCATGAGGTTACGTCAACATCCCTGTAGTGACCTATGGATCCCGCTTGATGCGCACCAAAATGCATGGTTTCTGATCCGTGGAAAGCGCCCGTGTTTGACCAACCGTTCGTTGTGTAAGTTATTCTCAATCTCCTTCGTTTCGCATCATAGTTGCTCTGGTCATCAATTGCCTCACTCTTTTGAGTTGTGTCGTTTCGTCGCATTCCAACATTCATCAGTCTCGCTTGTGCGACAAGGTGAGGTCACTGGTTTTCGATCAGATGGTCGTTGATCTGTTCGCCGTACCTGGCAATTGGCTTTTGTTTCGTCCCCAGTGGAGAAGACGTCGTCAAGGTGCCATCAGTGCGTCGTTAACTGCGTACTGATACAGTTACGGGAGATACGTGTTCCCCCTTAAACTGTCTGCGAAAAATTGCAGCACACCAGTGAAATAATTTAGGAAGGGAGTATTGCAAAGGGAAATTAAACTGATTCGTAACCTCAGGAACAGAACCGTCTAGACAGTTTCACCATTACTAGTTTGTTGCCTTTTGTACATTCATTCCGGATGGCATACATACTAAAGCTGTGCTCAGCGTGACTGATGAGAGCAAAGATGGGCCCTCTTAACTGTCGAAATGGCGGTTGATTAAAAAAGTTGACCAAGTATGTTATTGTTCTCTCACTTAAGAGGTGAACAGTGAATCCATCGGTTCGTTCGTGTTACTTGTGGAGACGGAGTGTGTTTACTTACCAGAACACCATTTGGTTGGGTATACGGACTGAGTGAACTCCTCGTTGAGTTCACGGTACAGGGATTCTTTACTACTTTAGCTGGAATCGTACACCAAAACCAGTTTACCACTTGCAGTTTGGCGCTGCTCCACTCGAAAAGCCTGACCCGCATGTGATTGGCCAGAAGACCGGGGCACTTACTGGTCCAGGATCAAGGCGAGCTCTGATTGGTCGAAAGTATGGACCCAACAGTCGATTATGAATCAGTATCTCCTGAATGGTGGTTGCCAACGCCGCGTCCGGAAGGAATCCGCATTTCCAGAATGTTATCACCGCATACACCTCAGATACAACGCGTTGAGCATGCGTTTTGGCCCGGATTTCGGCGTTTACTACGCTTTGTGCCCCCTTGATGGTTCTGTTGCTGAAAATGCTAGTTTGAGAGGATCACACCGGGATCTGGGCTCAGGCATTACCGTTATTACACACACTAGCTGTGCTTAATGTTTGTATTGAAAGGGAGAGCATTTCAGATCACTCAACGGCCGGACGACAACCTATGCTTCCATGTTTCAGTCGGGAACGTACACGGTGCGTGCGTTTGGAGAAACAGGATTTAGAGCACAAGATGGATAGGCCTGGAACTTTTGCTTCGCCTGGTGGCAAGCAGTTTCCTTGCCAAACGTCGACTTCCCACCTAACAATGGGGGGCAGATGCTTCTTGTGAGACATCCGTTGCTTTCCGGATGTTTGGACTTATTCGGGTTATTCTGTAGCGCAAAGTTTCGGACTGTCGAAAATTAGTCCCTCCAGGGAGGGGGCATTTAGTGTTTCGTGGTCATTAAATAGGAGGAGCAAAGTGTACTGAGGATAACTGGGGACGATCCTTCGGGCTCCGTTGTGGCCACATCTCGTGTTCACACCATGCTCATTTAAAAGTTTTGCAGACTATTGGACTGTGTACAGTAGCCGGTTGGCTAATTGGCTGTAACGTTGACGGATTAAAAAGCACACTGTGATACCATTTGAAGGCTTGTCTCTCAACGTCTCCCGGAACATATTCGGTGACACCGATATTCCAGTTCATTTCTCCTCTTCAGGTAATATGATGTGAATAACAGTTCCTCCTTTACCCAAACACCCCCGCCTTTCACAACCCCCGTTCGCCCTACTGCCATCCAGATGGTAGGCTATCTGTCCTCCACGATGCGATTCCGTTATCCTACTATAAGACGTAATAGAAAGTAAGTACTATAACGGGTTCCAGTCACTCCTGACTACCAGGTCACTCCCAGTTGTCCAGCAGTTTACGTTTTAGAATTACTCAGTGCTGTTGGTCATTGTAGCTTGCAGTGATTAGTCTGTGACCTTCCCATCTGATTTAATTTGCTTCACTGATTCCCCGCTTCATCCTAATGACAGTCGCATGCCACTCTGTCGGTCAAGTCATCTTTTTTCGAAGGTTCCCATGAAGCACTCGGTGGAATGTCTTACGCATCCGTCTTGCCGGTGTATTCCGCCTTTGGTGCATGCAGTTTGGTACACTGTTTACCATTAACACGCAACGGCGCGAAGACTGAAATCAACCTGTGCCTAGGAACCGTTAAGCAATGAGGTCTGTTTCATCCTCACTGGAGATCGCTATCGGTGCGCATCTCCTGAACTTTGAGGAGTGCTCTTAACCGTAATTTTATTTATAAGCATTCAGCAACACCTTTGAGCTAAGGAAGCTGGCCAGAAATTTGGTCAGCATGCACTTACTCAAAGCGCCGCCCCCCTCATTTCCCAACAGCTTGTTTCTCTTGTCACTTGTTCGCGTAATCAAGAACAACCATGTGGTGCATCTTCACTTTTGAGAACACCCTTGTTGATCCCAATAAGGATGAGGTGGCTGGACGATTCTTCTGGGCTTTCTGGTATAGGTTCATTCAATCTTTTTGGAGCCCAAAATTTAAGCTACTTAAAACATGTGAATAGTACGTTCAGATGGGAATTCATCATGCCTAGTTGTTTGGGTCTGAGAATCTACTAAAACCAAGTCATGCGCACTGATTTAGCACATTTTCTTTCTGAATGGCTCTCGAAACCAAGTAACTGCTGCCATTATCTAGGAGCCGAGTGTGCTACCCATAATTGTGGATGTCGCGGAATGTGTGTTGCTCGGGTGCGCCGCTTCGGTTTTTGGTCTGTTCGCTCAGCCTGGTAGCTGAATTTTTTAGCCTTTTCTCACCAGTCAAGATGACATCGTCAGTGCTGGTTTTAGTGAGTAAACTCCTCCTCACCTGCTTGTGTTTATATAGTTTCCAAACGGTACCTAATAGATCTGAAGTGATTGGCTGGTCCCGGGTTGTATTCGCGCTATTCGATTGTTCAGTTTAGAATCTGAGTTGCGTAGTGGTCCCATTTCCTCTCTATCTTGGTTCGTTGGATGTTTTAAGTTCCTCATGTCTTCCTGAGTGTGTGACTGACATACCACCCGTGGTTTCAGAAGCTGCACTATTGTGGATGGTGACCAAATGTACCTAATATCAACATTTAACACGCTCCTCTATTTCTTCCACATTTCAGTTTCTTCATCCACCTTTCCCTCCATCTGTCTCTTGCATCATTGCATCAAATGTTGGACAAATACCGGCGTTTACTGTCGTCTTGTGCTTAGGCTGTTCTACCGCTCCAACCGTCTTCACTGTGTCTGTTTCATTACATTTTATCTTGCCTTCCTTGATCACCGCCAGACATGTTTTTTCCCTATTTTTATATATTCTCTGCGCTACTGATTTTATCCCACGTATAGCCGGAAATAAATGTGGTTGTATTCTTTCAATATTTGTTGTGTGAGGAGATTTGTGATTTTTTATTTAGATTGGAACCAATCTATGCTGAAAAGCCGGGAAGCTTCTATGTCATTCACTGTTTATCGCCTTTCAGACAGAATCGCATTTTTATTTTGCATGTAACAAGGACATGTAATTTGTGCGTTCTAGTTTGATGGATTTACGGCTTCGGAATTGGGCCAACTTGATAACTGGGTCCTTTAAGTAATTGCATGAAAACGGAAACATTGGGGACAGAAAGACGAGTGGAATCACACAAAAACATTGTTATACCGACAAGGATGTTTGGGCTTGCGAAATGCCCAAAGTAGTCTGGTGTTGGTACAAGCGGTTACGACCGCGACCGCAAATTTCACTTGGAATGTGTGGAGCTGTTCCTGGTAGACGGACTGGAGCATTGTGTAAGGAAGTAGAAGGATGCGTCACGTGTTCTTAATGGCTTTCATGTGCGCAGGCCAGTGAGGGGAGTTCAGTCCATCCAGATGGGTGATCAAAATGAACTGTACCTAACTGGTGAGACGCAAACACCTGGTTGTGCATTGGTGTCCATTCCGAACAAACCCGAGAGGGGGCTACGTTCCGAAAACCGCGTGTATTTTTTACTTAGCAGAGTGATTAACAAGATAGGCGGAACGCATAGTCAGGGTCTCTGTACGAACTGCCGACTCGAATTGGTGAAATCTGCCAATGAACCTGCAAAGAAGGTGTAACGTTAATCTGAAGAGAGTGAACAGAACTTGCACAGAGCGCAACAACGGAGCATCCTTGAAACAGGAACAGATTAATTAAAAAAACTCTACAGTGATTCTAAGAGGAACAATCTTGGAAGACAGTGGAAAATGCAATTACTCCGATCGGTGGAAATGGTCTGAAGTTTTGCACCACTGATTGTGCCAGAGGGTCATTTAAGACCGAAAATTAAAGCCGGGTTCTTCATGGTTTAGTTTCCAGTTACTCTAACATTCAGTGACAATTTGAGATTGTCCTAAGAGGACAGACCAAGAGCCATTCAGCTGGGCGAGAGCGGACATACAGAGGGTTTGGTGGATGGATATGGTAACTGTTCAATGGGTCTGAGTTCATCTGCTTCTGAATAATCCCCTGTCATTGCGTTTCATGAGTTCGGCAATCAGTTACGCGGGTGGCATTCACGCGATCATTAACAGGAGCAACAAAGGCGATTATTGAGGAACACTGTGGTAAGAAGGCGCGCAATCCTGGTCGACACTTGTATTAACCTCGCCCTTTTAAAGAAGCATCGTCGATTTTGCGTGATTACGGGCGGTTCATCGGGATGTGGTCCGTAGGTTGGAACTTCGGCACTAGGCTATTCTTGGAAAGCACGGTTGAAAGCCTTTGAGATATAAAAACTAATCCAGTTACGGTCGAAGACAGGCGGTCATTCTGTGTTGGTTATGATGGGCCGGAAAGCCAAACATGGTGCGTGTACCATTAGGTTATCGCTGAAGTGATTTTGTTCAGTCCCATGGACGCTTGTTTCCGAAGTCAGATTGAGTCAATAAAATTGAGGATAATCCTCGGGTCACATCAACAGCCACACCGGGGTCCGTGTAGAAGAGTGAGATGGACAGGACGGACAATAAGATAGGGCTAAGGTCTCGAGCACGGGCTTGGGGAAATTGGAGATACTATCCGGACCGAGAAGCTCAGCGGCAGAAACCACTGACAAAACCTCAGTCATGCTGATGTGTACGGAAGTTGTCAGGCGTACCAGGGCGTGGGTTGGGGAACTGAACAAAGAGCAAACCAAGAGATAAAAGAAAGTGCTTCCCTGGAATCAAAATTGCGGACTCCATGTACTATCTTTGATATATTCTGATGTGTGTACCGGGCAGTTATTCGGCTCTGCGGGCGAGGAGTATATTAGTTACTGACGCAGCATAGTAATAATGACGTTCCTGAGAACTCATTGACGCCCCAGCAGCAGTCTCGTGTTTCTTGGACCCGTCGCGCAGACGTTGTCCTCTAGTTTTCATCGGTAAAGTTCGGTGATCTAGTAGAATGTAGGTCGGTGGAATTTTGAGGGACTTCTGGAAGGGCGGAATCAGTGATGGGTTTTCGAAGGGCTCTTGGCAGCCTTATGAGTAGTATGCTGTGTCTGGAAAATACATTCCAACATCTCGAATATCATGCCAACTGGAACAAGAGTATTATATATTCAGTTGAAGAATGCCGTAAATGAGTAGTTCAATTTAGTCCCGGGTTACAACTAAATTAGTCTTCAAACGAGTACACTTCGTCACCAACGTTTTCTGCCCTACTGATGATGGTGGTGCACAAATGTCGTACAACAAATAGTCGGAACGAATGTCAAACTGTGGAGGTTATGAAATTATTTTTTGACCAGGACCACAAAGTTTGAGCCACTCCAGGATTGGGGTTTGCCATGCGTAGGTAAGTGGGCCGTTTTTAGGGCAAGGCGCAAGATTATCAGCAAATGACGTAGAATCTTTTGGTCTCAATCATATGGGCCGAAAAATATAGCATCCATTTCAATCGACTGGGTACTGGCTCCAAAACTCATCTTAAGGCAGACAATGTCACCTAAATGCTTTAATACGCTAATTCTTTGGACACGCCCTCTCCCGAGAATGATGGGGTCATGGTGATTGCAATGAGGTCTAGGTTGTATGATGGGCGACCCTGGCGACCCAGTCAGCTGTGAATATTTAGGTCTCCGGGGGTCGAAAGCCTACTTACCAGGTCGGTAGCAAATTCAACAAAAGTCCATAAACTAATGATATTCACAAACATTAAATGAGTCCTATTTGGATCAAAATCGGTAAAATAGAAGCCATCTTGCTCACAGCTGAAGAAACATATACAGGGGTAGCATAAGTGAAATAACTGGACGGAACGGTATCAAAACCTCCCCCCTCACCAAAAATTATATGAGTTCTCAAAAAATAGATTGTCTACATTCTATTCACTTGATGAGTGTGGAGTCATCAACGGGGTACCGGCACGAAGAGACTAAACCTTACCGTGGTGTGGCGGTTTGTGTACCTCGGCGACCCATTGAGCTATACTGGGGGGGGGTGTTCCGCGACGCTCACAGAGTCTCTCATACCAGGTTGGTCAATGGGTAGAGGTCTGACGAACACAGTCTCCTGGCCCTCCAGGTTGGGGGTTGGAACATGTGTGGCGACGTGTTCCGATAAGAGTGTTGTTCTCCGTGCCTCCTTCAGAATGGCGAAAACCGCGAGGTGTATAACGCATGACTTGTCAGAAGGGCGTGAAAGAGATCACGAAGAGTTTGGGTGTTATTGGTGTTGTATGCCTTCCAGGACGGGGTCCCCATGGCCCCACCTGTTCTTGGTTGGAGACGTTGCAAGAAATGGCGGCAAATCGAAGTCAGTGGCGTTCGTGCTGTCAGTTTCTTTCCAGATTGTCTGAATGGGCGCTTGGAGGTGTAGGCACCTCAGAATGCTTGACATAGGCCAACACTAGGTCCCCTCCCTCACCCACTCCTCTTCTTTTCGCTCTATGGGTTTAAATATAATTAGATGAACCTTATGGTTGTGCGTCCGTGAGGCATCAGTGTCAACACTGATGTTGCTGTCTTTGATGACGATCAGCGCGGTTCTTTCAAGTCGAGTCGAGTCGATAAGGGCACGAGAACGGAAATGAGGAGGTTGATTCTGGGGAACCAGACAGAGGAACTGCTAAAAACGCCCGTTGCCTGAATGATTTCAGTGCACTGGCATGAGGGTTTTGTCAAAGTGATGTATATTTCTACTGTTAAGGATAGGTTTCCAGGGAGTACAATCCCATCTAAACCAAAATGTTGAATGACGTCCGCGGTTGCAGAACTCAATGGGAAATACCTCCACGTTTGATTGCAAGATGTATCGCACATCTGTGCGACAGTAACATGTGACTGGTGTGCTTGGCTCATGGGCACCTGTTGAATTCAGCCTGGTAGACCAGCATATCAGTTTTAAATGAGAGGAGGGGTTCGTGAACTGTATTCCCGATGGACGAAGTTTTGTCCATCTGATAGAGTTGACTCCACGAGGGCGACTGACTTTACATATAAGGGTAAAGATAATGTGCATCTTGACTGTACCTATTGGTAACTGAACTACAGCACCTATTGTGTTAAAACTTAGATAGCATTTTGTGGCGCTGTGCTTATCACTCGCGGCTTTGGAAACGCGGATGTTCACAACAAATACTCAACTTAAGTGTGGTGTATATAAATATGGGGTATGTTTGTAGGCCAAATAGCACAACCACCAACCCACCGCTACGCACCACTACGCTCCCCAATAACTCACTGATGATGTCACCTCGATTGGTGATGAAACGTTTGCAATCAAATTGCCCAGCTCAGCGAACAAGCCAACGACCAGGACTCATTCTTTTGCTTTTTCCGCGAAGGTTTGGCAGAGTGAACGTTTCCGGATGGTATTCCTGCGGTCTTTCATGCAAATTCACGTGGATCTGTCAGCGGAGCATCGTACAATGTTCCGTGTGAACGTATAAACCAATCCAAGTTTTGCAGAGCTCACTACTAGGTCCATCGCCCTTCCCATCAACGACCCCACGGTAGGGTTCGACAATCGTTATTTCCCTCTTTCGCGTAACGTCGGGATAATAGGGTCGCTGTGTAACCGTTCAAAACTTCGAAGGTACCTCATTATTAAACAGTGTAAGGTATGGGACCCTCCACCTCCAACCGTACATATATTATAGCGTCTTGGGGAGCCGGATACCCTGGGTCTTAGGTTGATTATAATTATGATAATAAATGAATAAAAACCAAAGACCTAGGATTTGTCACCCATCGGGCAATAAAGCCACCTGAACAGTGTGCGGTTGCTGTTCAGAAAACTCAGATCGCATTTCACCATACGCCACGTTGTTGCCAGAGGGTGTCTTGACACACGAATACATTTATCCCGTGCCTTCATTTGTCATCAGTTGGAAAGCTGGGCTAAGCCATGGGCTCCATGTCTGAAGAACTCACCAGCGACGGGGGGAATGCAAAGTATGTGAACAATATGGGTTTCTGGTATTAGGGAGGGATATGCCAGAAGAGACTGGGGCATCTTTGGCCCTGCAACCTTTGGAGACACAGAGCGCACGGTGTTTAAAAGGAATACGGAAGTGACTGGTGGTCAACCTGGAGCACAGCTGGAATGGGGGAGAGGGCACAGGACACTCAAAAACAGTAGTGCGCGTTGACCATATTAATGAACTCGGAAAGTGCTCTATCCTGTAGGATCACCAAACCCATGTAAGTGAATGCTATATTACTTGCCGTCTCTAATAACAGTGTTAGGAGTTGTGTTTTACTATTTTTAGACAGGCTTCAGTGTGGGCAAGGGTCACTTAGTTGCAAGCTCTCATGCGGCATTTCAGCCAAAACCTACACTGCCAAATTCCTTGACATGGGGTTTAGTTAAAAGCTGTCCTTTATTCAACAACTGCCCACCAAAGTTTATTTCCAATAGATTTCACCCTGCTCCATTCTTGCAGCGGAAGTCGACCCACCTTTAAGTGCCAGAAGTTTACTGCTCCAGAACTTCTCATTGCCCTGTTTCTGCAAGTTCCTTAGAAGATCTTTGTGGACGTGCTCAGCCAGCATATTCCTAGCCGCTTCTCGCTCCTTTGTGATGGTCCAATGAGCTGCGCGTTTAGTTTTAAACCAGGCCAACAAATGCTTCCCAAATTTCGAAATATTGGAAGGCAGCAGAAGCCATGTTATTTAGTATGTTCATCTATGAACGCCGTTGGGCAACGATCAAATAAATTGTTCTGTAGACTTAAACCAGACCTGATCAGATTTTGTTGGGTGTACTGACTAATCAGTTCATGCTTCGTTACCGACGGAATCGGCAAGGATTCAGGCCCACCCACTGGACCGCCTCGAGACATTCACGGATTCACGGATTGATGCACAGGATCGAGGCTTTTGCCCAAGTTTCCCGGGTCGGTTGTGTTCTTGTCGTTCTGCGGTTGTTTTTCTCCTGAAAGGCACAAGCGAAAAAAGGGTGTAGCACTGCTCTTTAAGTTCTCAGCGCGAGGCAGTATGTTTGCCAGCACGAGGACTCGTATAGGAAAGTGTCTAATAGTGCTTTGAACTGGGTTCTAGAAGGAGCGTGGACAACCGTTGAAGGAAGGTTATTCCACGCAGCTACTACACGAAATGAGAAAAAAATTTGCCT
>SJOL01001480.1:0-11453 GCA_004794785.1 Opisthorchis felineus | reverse complement strand
TACATACTTGCGGCACTTTTCTTAATCCACTCGTTGGCACCGAAGTTTTCCTTTTTGCACAAAAAGAAACAAGTGGAAGGGGTTATTAGGTGTTGTAAGGATCTGGGGTGTGAATGATGTCGCCTTAGGACCTCCTGTATGACGCGGGCTGTGTGTTCAGGGTGCCCAGTTGTTTGCTGAAGGTTAGGCTATTAATACTGAAAAGAATTTAGCAGCTCATCGTTGCTCATGCCACAAAGTTATGTGTTTGCTTTGATCTACGTGCTCCAGGCCTCAATAACATACCTTACGTGGGATTTGACTTATGCAGACCGTAGAGGGCGGATAAGCGGAACGTCAAGATACAACGAGAAGCTGGGTTTCCCAGTCCTTGTAGAGTGAAATCATCAAGACCTTTTTCCTGGCAACAGCCCACGAGGTGCTGAGGCCAAGAAAGAAATTTTAAGGGGTTCGACGTTGTTCGGCAGTTTGGTGTCACCGATTATCTAACAGCCATTGATAGGATACCCGGAGCTCTTACGTGGTTCTCAGCTGAATTGAATGCCAAAGATGGGACACGGCGGCGTATCCTAAACCCCCTCCAGTGACGTCGGAGTTTTTTCGAGGTGAGTGTTAAAAACGCCAAACCGGTAGGCCACATGAACTAACTACAACACCCACTGCAAACTCGAATGGATGAGGCGACTTGAACAGTACATCACTAACCTGTCGGGCGGCACTGACACTGCCACCGGATGAATGGCTAGTATCGACACAAACGTCTAATCAGCAACTTGTGTCAATAGAAATCCCCATTTATTTTGAGTTTCTTTAGTGTATTGTGTGCCTTGAGTAGACTTCGACTCCTGCATTGTTTTTGTAGCTCTCAGTAGGTCTTACTTTATCGTGCACTGTCGGTTTATTGAGTTTTGTGTGGTACACTACAAACCCCGTACCGTTAAAGGACGTAAGATAGAGTGATTTATGAAGTGTGTGGGGAAATTCATTCTTTAACTTCCCAGAAAACACTTATTTCCCGAGCAATTTCAGTGTTCACCTCAGAACCAATGTTGTTCCTGTCCCGCATCAATGGAAACCCGCACTATTCTGTGCAGCAGATCATGTATATTGTGTGGCCATGTAAAAATACAGAATCCGGCCCAACCTGTGCCGTTGCTTCTATGTCGACTCCGAACCAATGATCCACTTAGAAAATGACGCCAAACACATTATTCTGTCGTGCAGCGTGGGTAAACATCCATTCTAAAAATTTCGGGACGTTCTTGCGCCACATTCCAATCTGGTGTTTACATTAGAAAAAGCTCAGCTTCAAAGATGCCGCCTAGGTACTCGTCCATGACGTGTCAATATCCTTAAGGCGAGTGGAACCACAACAACAGAAGCCGATAAAGAAACAAAATATGAGAAAAAAGACAAAGGTACAAAGACCGTGCCAGCAAACCGCCCGACAGTCTCATCATCAACCTACACACCAACGTCACCACAAAATTTAAACAACCATTACCGTGGCGCTGTTGAGCCTGGTTTCCATGATCATTGCTGTACCTAGAAAGCAGATAGAAAATGCCAGCCGAGTATAACTTCGGACAAACATTCATCTTGAATACAGTTTTGGTCAAGTGTCCTTATGTGTAAAATGAAGCATCTGTTGCGCACAAACGGTGAAAATCCCTTGCTTCCTCATAACCGTCACCCTGTGGCACCCAGTTGCCAGCGCTCGCTCGATACCGATGACAGACACATATTTCTAACGGGTGTACGTTGATCAACCATTATGACCTTAACCAAACAAACCTGGCACCCAACCTCTTATATGTGGTGAACGTACAACGTTTTTAACCGTGCGTAAAACTACGTCGCGGTCAATCGCTTTCCCGCCGCTCCTTTCCCTTGCAGATGAAAAGACATCTCAACAGAGAAAGCGAGGAACCCCAATGCATTGACCGTCTCTCATAAAATTCTAGAGGAAACATTTTGAAGACGGTGGGCACGTTGAACTTGAGTCAGGAAAAACCGGAAGCAGTCCATGGTTGTTCCAAGTAAACCCAAGAAAATCAGCCGGCAGCTGAGAAGACGGAAACTAGATGATATAAAATTGTGTCAGATTTCTACCCGCCATGATGAAGAAACTACTGGTCTCAACATAGCACAGAGGTTTGGACTGGTTCAAATAGCTTAAGCCCAAACTGTAAGATCTAAGTATCAGCGTCACTTATTAGTTCAACCCTAGAAGTTGATGCACTGGCGCAGCCCAAATTGCGACCAAATATCTATAAGGCTCAGACGCACTCTCTAGCCACAAGCTTGAGGCATTTCTGTGCAAAAGGTGTACGTTGAACTCCATGTAGAGCATGCGTAAATGAGCGGGCACGTTAGCTTGGGTAAAATGGAAAGCTCAAAGAGGTTCTTTTCATTTTATCTTTTTTAAAAGAGCTCCATTTTATTTTTAGGGTTTAGCTTTGGGTGGCAAATTTGATCACTGAAAATGTCCCTTAATGTGGCGAACGTGATTAGAGCGGGGTCTATTCGAAGCCTTTGGGGTGTGGGTTAAACGACCTTATTATGTAGGTGGGGTTACTTCTCGGGTAGGGACATCAGATAGCTGCAGTGCGAATTCAAGTAAGGCGAGACTGATTATCTGGCTAGGTAATTAGCTCTTGAAACAAGTTAGCTATGTTCTTTCGAACACTTAGCGTGCTTCGTGTTCCTTTCGTTAGCCACCATATAATCGTCGGTATGAGGAGCTTTAATTAGTGTCGCGTATTCAGTGGGTTCCGCAAAACACGGTTAGAAGTGGTCTATGATCCTAGGATTTACATTTGTTTATCCTCTAAACCTTTGACTCATTTTCTACTTCGCACCTCGCCACGCTCTTTGTACGCCAAGGACTGTAGGCGTTTCTATTTTTGAAGGCCTTCCTATTCTGAGTTTCGATCCATCGTTACGAAAATTGTCAGTTTGGAGAGAACCACTGGAGGATTACGTTATAATACTCCATGCAAAACCATAAAACCGTGGGCGTGCACGAACAAGCCTTGTCGTAAATAAAAATGCTAAACCAGGCATCTGTACCCGTAATGACTTGCTCTGAACGCTACACTGATCGGAGCCGCGAACCGTACGATGACCCCACAATCCGTGAGATTTGGTAAGAACCGTTGTCTCTAGTAGCGCAATCAGTTTTGGGAGTGCTGCTGAGTTGTTATTCTTTGGCGAAGGCGAGAGGCCTTTGGCAGATAGATAATAACAACACTCTTGACACGAGGCGGATGAAGCACGGTAAATATCTGGGTATGTCTGCACTTTCATTGTAGCTAGCCAAGCTCACTGCAAGTGACGGCTCCTTCGTTCAGCAACTCGCGCTCATGTATCCACCAATTGCAGGTTGTGCCATCCCGGTGGTTTTGCAGAGATTATTCAGAATTATGGAGGTCTCGTTGAAAATCTTCGCTGTTCCCTCTTCAATATGGGGCGTAGAAACTGCCAGGCAAGCGCCTGACGGCAAATAACGTCGATGACACATCAAATAACCCGTTGAATATTACGGACTGCACAACCCCAGTGCGCTAGTTCGTCCATACTAAAACCGAGTTCAGTGTTCGTAACAAGATCCACACCTGACCAACTATCTACTTACTCCGAGGCTGTGGGCAGTGAATAGCAGCACGATCTTCGTGCACGGTTAGGGCTTGCTTTCCTTAGGCTCCCAGTCTCAATGCACACCGCGGTGAGCATTCATCGTTGCCGATGGTAGGTTAGCTGTCACCGGTACCGGCCTTTACCACGAACACTTCCATGTCGATAGTAAGCTTCTTCGTATAGATAAAGTTGAATGAAGCTAGCAGAAGCTAAAATTTGGATGTCTGCTCTTGTCACAACAGACTATCATCCTGGGATTCTTACGATGCTTTGGGCCCTCTGTTACAACCATCTAAAACCTCGGGTACTAACATTGTTGCCGGGCATATGAACACGGACGTAGGTTGACATAGCCCTGCTAAGACTCAGTAAAGCGGTTATCTCAGACCAAGGGCACGAGAAATGGCAATTTCTTGCTTGCGCTGCATGCCAACTACAGACCACCAAGGCTTAGCACAAACCATGAGGCCACCATAGCTGCTTGTCTACACGGTGACCCACATGTGAGCAAACCGCGAGCGCAGAGAGATCACACTGCCATCAGCAGTTGGTGGCTTGAATCAGTCACTCACTCCCGCTCTTTCTTGACTGTCTAGGTGAATTCTAGTAACGCGCTTCTTTCTCGTCGGTTTTTGCCACTTTTTGGGGCGCAGAAGGTGCACGCACCTTACCTAGCCGCTGAGAAGCTGTCGGATCCTGACGTGAAGGAAAGTTAGGCCAAACCGCCTGGAAAGGTCTCCTTCAGACCCACAATCCAGTAACATCCAGGCCATTTGGAATGTATCGTCCGAGCCCTTGCAAGATACTGAGTGACTCACTTGTTATTTTCAGGTTGGGTTCTTTGCTCGCAGCGTAGACGTATACTATGGGACCTGTGATTACTGTAACGACATGCAATTGCGTCTTCGCCCTCAAGCTTCACTGAGCTTCTGGTTTCCAAGGGGGCGTACAACTCCCATTTAGAAGTCGAGTCAGTGATCTTACTGCTTGTCAGCAGAAGTAAATTTGTGCTGTAAAGCTGAGAATCACGGCGCAGCTGCTCCATCTCTGTTGTAGGCGGTGCGCACCTCATGGAAGCCCAGGGGCCTTTGAACAGGCGACCTGCCGGCTAGTAGACGAACACGTAACCTTTTGGTAATCAGCCTCTGCAGAGATTATTTGTAAGGAACTAAATAGAATAAGCGGATAAAGCTGCTGTTTTACAAAGCGCGCGTGCAGTGGGCTTGGCAATAACGTAGAAACAAGTTTATCTCGGTTATATGTTGGTGTTTTGCATCATCTAATTTCCTTCACATTACTAGAGCACCATAGACTTAGCTAGAGAACAGTAAGCAAGGTGCTTACATGAGAAAGGCTGTTTTTCATATTTTTGCACATCCACTCAGTTGCTAGACCAACAGTCCGACAGTAATTTTGTTATCTGGTCGATTGCAGAACCGACTGGGACGGGGAGGGTTGGCCATCTTGTCGTGCAACGCTTTTTGCCGAGAAACATTAGAGGAGGTCCTCAAAATACAAAATTCTGGGCATATTTTTTATGAGAAGGCGTGGTACGGAGAACCGGCTAATCGTGGGAAATGCTCCTTTGAAATCCAATTACGCTAAAATTGGGGGCCGCACAAATCGAGTGTGACAGGGTGAAGTTCTGATCCAGACCAAAAGTCCGCTTCCGGATTCCAGGCCAGCGCTGCACTCCCCAAAATAAAGCAGTGAAGGCCAAGACCCTCCCTACAAACGGAACCAGGCAGATCCTTCTGTGACTGCCACACTTGCAGATAATATTATGACGATGGGCAGTGGTACTGATCCTCCACTGCTGTATCTGTTAGCGCTTTTCCCAGGTGGCAGTCGTTGGCACTATTTACCCTTCGTTCTTGAACAGAACGGAGGAAATTCATCCGTATCAGGAGTTTCATGCCGCTTGACAGAACACTAATAAACCCTCGGACCATAATGCTCTCCAGATTCATCATCAGAGTTCTTGCGGGTTTGAATCATACGGCGTAGTGGCAGATGGCCTTGGAAACTGTTTCTTAGTGTGCTCAACACAGAAGGTCGAAGATTCCTTTATTGAACATGGCCGCACTGGCGTGATCCTTGGCAGTTATCACTCACCGGTGGTTACCGTTGACCGACACTCGGATCAGCCAGAACTACCCCTGGCCCTTTCCAGCGTTCTTCACCGTTTCCTCATCTTTATGACTCCGCGTCCACCAAACTTCATGTTTGATGAGCTAAGATTACACAAAGTCTAGTGGTTTTCTTATGATAAATCATGTTCGCCCAAGGTTGAAGCGGGGCTGCTGTTCTGTCCATACCGAAATCTGGAGTGAAACTTCAAGTTCCATGCCCCGGACGAAATTCTGGAGTTCTGCAACGATGAGGAAATCTCGTTTTTGTGTGAGATGACATTTGTTGTGGAACAGTTGGAGGGGTTACATAATTCCGGGACGGTTTATGTTAACCACGACCATTCCTCTTTCCCAGCGCAGAAAAAACGAGACTCTCGCAGGAAAGCTTCCAACACGACCAACTGCAGTTTATAGTCAACGCTTTATATTCTAGACGACAGCGTTACTGCACGCAGCACAAAAAGCGGCCCAGTGGATGGGTCCATGAGATGGTTGATGTAGCGCTAAAATCAATTTCAACTGAAGAAATCTTGGTTTTGCGTAGGCTGGGCTACTGCCAGGTCACACTGATCTGGAGAAAAGGAAGACCAAAGAATTTGGCTCCAGCTCCGGACAACTTTAAATCCTTGGGGAAAAATTCATACCTGCTATTCCTTCGCCGAAGAGCCTCAAAAAGGCAGGACAGTGCCTGCTACTTCAGAATAAACTGAGACTGAGACTTCTCTCGTGCTTATTATTTTTCGGATTATGTTAATGACAGGGCCAAAACTTCCCGAATAAAAGACTGAAGGTTTCATTCAAGGGAACATGCACGCTTCACTTGAAAGGTTGATTCAGAAAGCCGAATGCAGGCTATCAAGTTTCCGACGTTGGGCAATATGACTGCTAAATAGTCGCTTAAATGGTCGCAAAGACAAGCCCAAAATTTATTCTGTAACTAACGCTTACGGCAAGTAGTAGTTGCGTTTTCCCACACGTTGTCGATATATTCTACGCATTTGTTATTCGCACCGCGAATGGCACAGTGAGGAACCGTGATATCCTGAGCAGCGTTGAATGTTTCCGCCAGTTTCCGGTAAAACTAGAACGTGAAACTCGAACATTCAAAAAAAATGCAAGTTTCACTATTTGGATAGTCGACTGCATCAAGCTGTCTTCATATCGCACGCACCGCGCACCGACAACCATCCTCGCCTCCACGCGTTGGACACGTTCACCACGGTAGCAGTCCTTGATTGGTATGATGTGCATCATCCTTTACGCCCACTCCGACAGTGATCGCTCATTCCCTATCTTTTAAACCTGCCAGGAAACTGGAAGGAAGGGCGCCTGAACATCTCTCTTGTGTGGATTTCCTCATGGTGCGCTGAGGAATGCGCGCTCCAAAACCGTTAGACGTGTAAGCTTTTTGTATCCAACTTGGACATTGTATGGTATCATTCCTCCTTCCCTGTCACGAAGACCCTTTCAACGAGTAGGTGCCAGTCCAGTGC
Organism: Opisthorchis felineus; assembly: GCA_004794785.1. Taxonomy (NCBI): domain Eukaryota; kingdom Metazoa; phylum Platyhelminthes; class Trematoda; order Opisthorchiida; family Opisthorchiidae; genus Opisthorchis; species Opisthorchis felineus. The sequence goes on along the minus strand of SJOL01001480.1, from coordinate 4,189 downwards.
TCAGTCGTTTAGGTAACGTGTGCTCTGAGGTACGGGAGCGATGGAACACTAGATGGTTGGTGAAAAACCTCTGAAGAACCAAGGTACATGACACATTACCTGAGCGTATGATCATTTATTGCGTCAGGTTCCCGTCAAAACGCGCATATTCACAGTGCGGGAGCTATCTACCGTGAAGCCTCATTGAGCGAAATACACCAGACTGTTAGCAGTGAGATGGCCAATTGTTCTTCCCTTGAAGACGTACCCTGTCACCATCCACGGTGTTCTGTCGCGTAGATTCTTTGAAGACGGCGTACACGACGTGATGGTTTACGCACCTCCATAACCCAATGATTTATGCATGGGACTGAATCTGTGACACTTACAGTAACTCCCATTTGGATTTGATCGGTGGGTAGATGTCTGACGAACCGCCTCCTGGTCTTCCAGGTTTTTGAGCTGGAATATGTCTAGCGACGTGCTCCCTAAAATTGAAGGTCGCCATGATGTTCTAACCAATGCATCACAGTTGGTGTTTTAAGCCAACGGCTCCCGTTGAAGACCTCAATCGTCCTCTTTGCAAGGTCTGGTCGCCCAAGCTTTATCCCGGCTCATGCACAACCGTAAATAGCACATTTACTATTGACCTCGTGTCACGTCTTCCTCCGCGTTCCGCCGTATTTCGGGGCGTCTTGCTGCATATACCACGCTGAGCTGGCGAAACAGACCATTGCTGGCACCTCATTTCCCTCCTTCCACAGATTTTTCTCCCAATGCTTCTCCTCACCTTGCTTCTGGCAACCCTTCCGTAGGCCCACTCTAAAGGACCGACAGGTCGTTTCTCTGATCACTGTCGCCAGCTGCAACATTTACGACTGACTCGGCCACTACTGCCGTATCACTTCAAGATCAGCCCCCACACTCAGTTCATCTGGTGTTCTGAAACAAGTTGTACAACGGACCGCTCCTGCAAGTACAGCGAGCACTCTTTTTGAAATAGGCTGGCCTTCTAAGACGGGGATTCAAGCCTTAGTTGTGAGTTTTGAGTTGGCTCCCTCATTGGATTATTTTTTCTTCTGGCTGCGCACATCTGGTGGTCGCAATGCCACTGCTGCCGGTTCTGCAGGGAGTGTCATTGCTTGAATCGACCGAGCTCCTAGGTATCCTCTGAATGGCTGCCGGTGACAGTAGCCTCTTTGCGGTTCCTCTGAAGAAGTCTGTAAAATGCTGCTCAAATGCATGGATAACCACTGTCTGTTCTTTATATCTGCTTCCGCCATGGCAGAATATAGGTCTGATACTCCCACAAAAGATTTTAATACAGCTTCAAGCCCCATGCTGTGTGCGCCAAGTGCTAATATTTCTGCGGATGCTGGGCAATGAGTGCCCGATTCGGTGGGATCAGCACCGTCAAAGCTCAGTTTTGACGATCTTTCTGGTGGAAGCCAGCAGCATGAACGGTGTCGAGACCCGTCGTAGTATTGTGCCGCAAAAGGCCGTTTATTGGGCAGTAACCTACGAAATGCCCGAAGCCGTTTGGATGTATGGTCTCCTCTGCTACACGTTGGCGGAATAAAACTATTATTATTATTCCAACAACAGTGGGCGACATCGCCATTAACGTGGGTCACTTACCAACTATCGCCCGTTCAGGGACACCTACGCAGAGTCAGATCAGATGCTTGTTCGCCGCTGCTTCCCGTTGCGCCATTCAGGCGCACAAAAGTCGCCTATCTATTTGAAACCTCTGTGAAACTGATTTGGAGCAAGCCTATCAAATTGTCTTCTTGAACTCCATTTCAGACAACACGTCTTTTGATTTCGACCTCCACTTAAATCTACCATCTGCCATCCTGCAATCCCAGGATATTTAACCAGCGTAAGGGTGCAATTAGCTAGAATTAGGCACTGGATCTCGAGCAAAATAAAAATTACCCTATTCTCGGCAAGTTTTCCGCATGCTCAATAAACTTTTGGGGAAATTGTGCGCCTGGGCTGATCAAGAAGCTGAATAAGAAAAGAGGAGGTGAAGAAGGCGAAAATCTCTTAGACTATGGTTGAAATTTTCCAGCCGACCTGGAGAGGCCCTGGTTGGTAAATCGCATATTTCCAAAAGAAAGCTTGAGTTGCTTGGTATAGCAATTCCGGCAACGATTCAGCTGGCTCGCTATTGCTGCTGAGCCGAATTTTCGACTGGCGCAGGAGCTCTGGAAAAAAACGTGGAGCCTTCAACGGCCTCGCAAATAAGTGACTGGCTTTTCTCCCAAAAGCTTTTCCGAGTTGTAGGTATTGGCGAAATTACGCTTCCTCTGATTAGGGAATGAGATGTGTTAGGCGAAATCTTATGCTTATTCGTTCTAGCACCACTAACAAACAAGCTTGAAAACGGCTAATAAGCCCATCTCGCACGTTATTAATCAGAAGAGAGGGTCACCTGTCAGTGCAGCATCCAACCGAGCTCTGGTTGTTCGGAAATGCGGACCCAACATAGAGCCCTACCTTATCCGCTGTACGTCGGTTGCCAATATCGCAACTAGAGGATGTTCCAAATAGTAGGATGCAGAAGTTGCGTGCACAATAAGCGGAACACGCTGTACGTGGGTTTTCAACCTTTTTTTGGGCGTTCAGTTCACTGTGTGAACCCTCGGAGGTCCATCACTGGGTATTGATTCATGGATTCACGAGTTGATAAGCAGAAGCAAGGTATTCGCCCAAGCCTTCTAGGTGGTTTGTTCTTGTCATTCGGTGGCTTTTATCTACTGGAAAGGCGACTGAAAAGACGTGTAGTCCCGCTCCCTACGTTGTACCCCACACAAGCTTATTTGCTATGAAGCTGCTGTGCTCCTTGTCGACGAGAATTTTTCAACATTAAACACTGCAGCGTAGACAGCAGCCAGATATAACAGTTTTAGATGCAGCACGAACAACCGTTGGATGAAGGTTACTCCACGCATTAACCACCTGAAATGAGACACAACTGAGAATTGTGTACCCTTGGATGCTACGATAGACTGGAGAAAAGATTCCAGGCACCTCGAGACGCGTTTTGTGATCGACGCATCTGAGGCCAGCAAACAGCTCAGTAGCATCCAACTAGAAATTCTCAGTGGAAGTTAGGTCCTTCTTGGGCCTTGAGTAGACAATTTGGTTGGCGTATTCAAGAAGCGGTCTGACGTAGGCTCCATAGAGTGTGGAAGATCATGCGAGTAATACGGGGGAGATGCACCGGTTTATTGTGTTGAAGCGAGCAGGACATGTTTGGATAGAGCCAGATACATAAATGCAGAAGACATCTCATTGGTATCTAGCTTCATACTGTATCCTGGTCCACTCTCACCGTCCATGACAAAAAGTTCACTAAGTCTCCTCTGAATGACATATGAATGCACTTTTCGTCGTTCACGCGAAGGTGCCATTCCACTGGCCACTGCTTTGCGGTGTCGACATCTATTTAAAGGGCGCTGGCTTTGGGACTTTGGGCTTAGGTCATCCGCAAAAGGCAGACATGAACATAAAATAGCATCTGGAAGGTCGTTGATGCAGGCCAGAAATAGGAGCGGTCCTAAAATGGCGCCTTGATGAAGTTCAATGGAGATCGGAACCGAATAAAAGTAGTTTGATCCAAATTACACACAGAATTCTGTACTTGAAAGAAAAGCCTTTATTCAGTGTACAATTTCTCCTTCAATCCCATATGACTTGAGTGTATGTAGCAGTGGGTATTGTGAAGCTCAGTCGAGTGCATATGAGAAGACAAAAAATATGCCGCCCGGTATGATTTCTTCGTCTTTCGCTTGGGATAAGCTGTCCACATATGCGAGCATATTCGTCACACGAGAACGGTTTGAGAGGAATTCAGGTTGCACCGAAAGTATCAAGTTGTCGGTATTCAGGCGATGTAAGACAACCCGCTTCAGAATGCGTTCCGTCACCTTGCACGATATGCTAGTGAAGCTGATAGGCCTGTTCCTCAGGGGTGATAAGTTGTCGCCAAATTTGTAGACTGGTGTGACTATTAGTTCCTTCCAAGGAGAAGTATGGTCGCCTTGGTCGACACAGTGATGCTAAAGTAAGTAGAAAGTTTTATCAAGCGGGACTGTTTCCTTCAAGATCCTTGCGTATATCTATCTTATAAGGCGCCGGTGCGCCAAAGGGGTTCGTTTAGTGCAAGAGTTCTCGAACATCCTCCCCCATCAAGATCAAGTTG
>SJOL01001473.1:88896-100675 GCA_004794785.1 Opisthorchis felineus | reverse complement strand
GGTAAAGGCAACTGGCGCAGACAAACGGGTCAGGAGAGTTGGCCAGGTGGCTTACCTGGTCGTTCTGTTAACCCGTGCATTTAAAGTGCCACCAAACTTTGCAGGAGTGGCATTGCATACCACGTCTTACATTCGACGGACACCCATTTCGTCCACATCTGTTGTGGTCCATCGATGGCTGCGGAGAGCAGCTTGTATTAATTTGGGTCAACATTGAGAATGAGTGCAAAAGGAACTGAGTGCGAAATGACAGCTGTTATCACGTAAACGTTGTGTTAGAGTGGAGAAATTCAACAAATGACACGTGTGAACTCTGTAGCAGATTGAACAGTGAAAGAATTCTTTCACAAATTCGCACGAGGAAAAAACGAATCCAATTTCGAACGTACCGTGCGTAGTCTCAGTGGTCGGCAGATGGTAATTTGCGGTGACAGAGGCCTGCACACACGACCACTTTCCAAATAGCAATAAAGGAAATGTGTACCCGAGGCTCGTCGCACTTTTTTGGTTTAGGGTATACTAAGGCCTTTCACTCTACAAGGCTCGTAAAACAGCAAACGTAAAGGTTGCAAGTAGTACACCACGGTGCATTCTCACAAGTGTTGGGAATACAGAGACTGGCTAACTGATGCCACTTATATATGCTGGAATAATTTATAACAGTAATATTAACAATCGAAACTTCCAAATCATTTTAGCGCAGAAGAGCACAAAACTTGCATGTTGAAGACTAACGCGACCTACGAAGTTCAGTTTAACGGCTGAAACAAACAACACTTTGGCCAAAATTGGAGAAAAATTGCCGCCGGAATACATGAAAAGAAGAATTGCTACCGTGGAGACGTAGCCCAGTATCTACGAGGACGGAAAAGGATATCACCTCAATTGGGATAATGTTCAAACACTTGCTCACGCAAGAATAAAACAGGAACGAGTATGCCGAGGCGTGAGGCATCATACGAAAATTGACCATTAAGCCCATCGACACCGACCCAGTCTAGCAGTCGCTAAGAAGAAAAGAACTGTACCGTCGTGTGACACTGAACCACATGGGAGATTAAGCAACCTGGTGTAAAACGATGGACCAGTCGGATCGAAGAAAGAAAACCACTAAAAGGAGAACGATGTTGAAGCCACCAATCAAGTGGAACAAGATCAGAACCCAAAGTAAGAAGGAAACGGTCAAGTCGAAAGGTGGAGATGGAAGGGTCGAATCGGTAGTGATCAACGAAACAACCCAATAGAAGGGGACGATATCACAAGGCAAGTCAGTTTTCCAGGTGACCAATCAAATTACACGAGGTCCACATCGCGACAGACAGGAGAGGGAATTAGTTCACTCAACTGACAATGCCACCTCGGCTTGTGGTGAAACGTTTGCAGTCAAACTCGGTAAAAAGACAAAAAAACGGGGATTTCAAATTTGCTGTCCTTATAGGTCCTCCACTTGAGGGATTTCGGATGAAGCATGTCGTACGTACAGCCAATGATCTCCCAGTAGCTTTCCAGGTTAATTTTGAAATCAGAGTTAGGTCAGAACCCTTGTCAGGCTGGAAGGTAACCGCCGTACCGTTGATACACAGTGCCTCAAAATTTTGTTTGCCAGGCTAATGTGGTCCTACAAGGGGGAGTAGTGTAATGATTGTCATTTATCAGATGCTCGACAGGACCTGGGGTCCACTTAGTAGTTCATTGCATTTCGGAGGCTGCATTGCACACCATATCAGGCTGATGTAGACGTTTCATTCACAGCTGCGCCAGCATGAGGTAAGATTGATAAGATGTAAGATAGGATGTTGGTAAGATGCTGGCATTCGGTGGTGAGCTTTCAAAGTGTTATGCCGGATTCTGTTCAATTGGATTCAGTATGGTTGTAACAAGCAAACGGTACCTTCGAGTGACGCGTAAAACCAGAACCTACGGGAAGGCAAAACAAAGTCGGAGCTGGGTTTCTATACAGCGCTATTAACATAAGACATCAATTCACAAAATGTACAAACCTCAACAGTAGATATTGGGCAACAACAAATGGTCCACTTGGACTACAAAAGTACTGGCCAAATGAGCAAACAGGCTCCCATGGGAGACAGTCACACGTGCGTAAGGTCAGCCACAAAATGGTTGGATGAGCTCGAGGCCAAATAAGTGAAGTAGTATGGACGAACAAACGCCAGTTCATACAAACGCACTAAGCACAAAAGTGGAGCGGGTGTTACAAATAGGGAACAAAGAGACGTGGGGAATTTTAAATGTCAAAGTAATGGACGATAAAATGTTTATGAGCTTGGTGACATCGACTTCTTCACTGACTCAACCATCTGGTAGTCTTCAGATACTGGTAACGGAAACGAAACAAAAAATTTACCTGGACAAATATTTGGGCCATAAACCTGATGGTATCTGAGATGCTGGGATTACGAGTGTGTTTTGGGACTATGAAATCTGTGGCTGATCACGATCAGTTGCCTCATTTTCCGTGATCATAATTGACATTTCCATGAGTGAGCAAATTGAGCTAACCGGTTGTAAACGTACTCTAATATTTATTGGACCAACTTGCCAAAGCTCGTCCTGATCCGGCATCGAAGTTTAGTTCAGTAGTCCAGGGGATTGTGTAGAAATAAACGGAGGCCCTACAACTATTTTCATATTCACTGGACCAAATTGCACTTCTTCGAGCTGGTGTTGCCGTTGTAAAATAACTTGGCATCGCTCCGGCGAAAGTAACATTGTGGCTTAGAGCTTCCGCCAGTTGTTACGTAATTCAGACGGAACTGCAGCTGCATATCGGCACTTAGCTTTCTGTTCCGTCCAACATGATGCAACAAAACAAACAGAAGCCTGAGATATTTTTTATGCAGGCAATGGAGAAGTTTGCAGTTTTATTCGTGGGATTATTGTAATGGATGTTCCATAAAGTCAAGCTAGGATCTTCGCGAACCACCGAAATGCGGCAAGTAGCTGATTGATTGGCTGGAATTCTGGCCAATCAGGTTATGCCTCTGTATGCTCCCTAGCCAACTCGCAACACACCCGTCCAATGGACGTGGTCCGGTTACTTGGGACGGCCCGTCTGTGGACATAATCTGACTGTGTTGAGTGAATACTGGACATCGTCAAGATCAGCAGATATTATTGCCGCCAGGAAAGCCGCACCTTCAACTAGTTACTTTGGTGGCGCACTCAGATCCCGGAAACACCGGATAATGTAGAGGTTGAAGAACGGTAGAGGACGCCAGTGGATTACGAAGGCCCAGAATATCAACCAGGCTTTCGCTGCAAGCGACCGCAGCACTCTATTTCAGCCGATTCGATTAATCGGCCAAAGGAAAACTGGTGTCAGCGAAACAGTGTGCAAAAAAATGGAACGGCAATTCATTCGCAAATAGTCTTTTTGAACGATGTCATGAACACTTTAAATAGCGTTTCAGCTGGCCTCCTCAAACACATCCCCAGGAAGAACCAAAATAAACAGCGAAACGACACGGAGGTCCGGCGTGATTTGTTCCTCCAACGCGATAAGGCACCAGGTCCGGTTGGTCTGCACTCCACACTTTTCAAAGGTTGTGAACCCCTGGTGGGCAGTCTAACGACTCTACTGCGGAAGATTTGGGATGACATCAGAATGCTGATGGAATAGAGCGCGTTGACCGTAGTCTCAGTCTTGAAATTCACAAGAATGTCATGCAAAAACGACCGTGGAATTAACCTGGTAGTCGCGGTATCCAAGTTGCCCATTGTCACTGCTTTGCACAAGTTTATCGATTATCGAGAGAGACAGATTCGTGAGAATCAACCCCCGTGGCCGAGGTTGCATCGTCTATATCTTTAACTTGAGACAAGTTTTTGACACTCTTTCAAACGTCACACGTTAGTCGATTTTCTTGACCTGAGAGCTGCTTTTGACTGTTGATCGTCAGAAACTTCGGCGGCGTCTTATAACGAAATTTATGTCCCTTATAAAAGTGCTGTGCGCGAACCCCTGTGGGTGCGTATGTGTATACAGCAAGCTTTCGTCTGTGTTTGCCCCATCCAGTGGTGTAAGACAAGGCTGCGCTGTCTCACCATTCTTCACCCTTGTTACTGATGTGCTGCTTGAAATGTCTCTGTCTGCCTCTGAGCCCTTGGGTGTCGAAATGCCCACTGGATGTTTGCTCACAGGCACTGAATATATAGACGATGTCTCCATCCTTGGTTCGGACCCTTCAAAGATGCTAATAATTGCAAATAACCGCATGATTTAGTATGCGCTTTACATATGGAAGGTGTAAAATGCCCCTAGAAGATGGTGGGCTCAAACCCAAACCTCATGTGGACCAGTTAGTCGACGTGGTATATAAATTTGCTTACCCAGGAAATGGTATAAGTCCCTGTAGAGTGGTTGGAGGCGTGATTACCCCTTGAATTTGGAAGGCCTTTGCCAATTTTCAGCACCCAAGGCACCGGCGTGATGTCAAGTTTGTTTGTCAAAGGTTGGGTATAAACTGCGGTGGTGCAATCCATACTGCGAAGTATTGGTTGAATGATGAAAAATAATCGCCCAGCTGTAGAACCCTTTCGGCCCCCAGCTGCCACGCTACCCGAAGGAAATACGAGGGCTGAGATACTGCCAGGTTGCCCAAACCTAGATAGGAGCAGTCGAGATGCAGAGGTTGGTTTCGAACCACGGACCTTCCGGTTTGCAAATTCTTGTTGTAACTACTGAGCCATCTCGTGCACAAGTATTGGTCGGCTATGGTAGAAGCGTCGGATTAGCGATGCTGAGGTACGTCAGGGAGTTTTAGAAAAAAACGGGGGATGAATTGCCCACTACTAATAGGTTACGCTGGTCAGGAGATATAATCATCACCAGCGACAGTAACATCAGCGTTGACACTGATGCTTCACTACCGTACAACCACAAATTCATCAAAGCTCTTGAGTGATAAGGAGAGAAAAGAGTGGGTGAGGGAAAGACTTGGTGCCTTCCTATCGCTCGCATTCTGATGTGCTTACACCTCCAAGCGTTCAGTCAGACAATCTGGAAGGAAATTGACAGCACGAACACCAACGCCGTCGATCAGCTGCCATTACTTGAAGTGTCTTCAGCCAAGCGCAGGAAGGGGGACCTCGTCCTGGAAGGCGGACTGCACCATCAACACCTAAACTCTTCGTAATCCTTGTCACAACTTTCTGCTAAGACATACGTTGTCCACCTCGTGCTTTGTGCAATTCTGAACGGAAAACAACACTCGTTAGGCTATGTTTCGGCATGCGTAGCACATGCCCGAGCCACCGTAGTTCATGGTGCTGGATGTTTTCCTCGTCTGCAGTACCTGCTGCACAACCAGACATCTGTTTTCTAATTGCATCGTTACGAATTCGTTGACCTCAACCGACACCAGCAACGCTTCTGAGACATCGGTTTTCAAAACGTTGAAGACGCCTCACATAATCTGTCCGCAGAGGCCCTGTCTTGCAACCACACAGCAATACCACCCTTGCTGTTGCCTGATACAGGTGACCCTTGAAACCCAGTGGTATGCGATTTTGACGCCACAAGTGACGCAATTTAGCAAACGTGATTCCGGTCTTTGAGATTCATGCACTGACTTCATCAAATACACTTCCGTCAGGGCTTATACAATAGCCAGGTATGTAAAATTTTCCACAACCTTCAGTACTTCTTGAATTGTGGGGGTTATATTCAGCTACTGTACGTTCTGAAGCATGGCTTTGCACTTTGAATTTGCAAGTTGAGTGCCGAAAGATGGTATGGTGGTGGTCAGTTTATTCGTCTTCAAAGATAAGGACGATGTCGTTTGTGCACTTCTGATCGACAATGTCCTCATCAGCAACGATTTGAATACCAGGGTTTTTAAGACCTTTCGGCATTCGCCTCATGGTTGCATCGACAACGAAACTGAATAAGAATGAAGAGAATACATCTCTTTCGGTCACCATTTTTTGTAGGGAAGCTTCCAGGGAGCTTACACACTTGCACGCCCAGAAGTATGTGAATATAGGGACCGGATTATGTTCACAAACTTCTGGGACGTGGCCTATTGAGCAAGTGTGGCTAACGGCACTCACCGAACAACAGAATCGAAACGCACCCTTGAAGTCAGGGCATGGCAGGATTGTGGGTCGTCTATACCTTTGGTGTTGCTCTAACACCTGAAGCATTGTGAAGTATGTGGTCGAAGCAGCCTCTTCCCGGTCGAAATTGCGCTTGATGCTCATGGGACAAGGATTCACATGCCGCCTCAAGACGACGATGCAAATCTTTGATACAACAGAAATCAACACAACACCTATCCTATTATCGCTTATTTTTGAAGAGCATGTTCACAGACATAAAAAAGTAAATGCAAGCGATGAATGTGAAAGGGTTACAGGAGAATATGAGGTAAACGAGAGGAACGTCTCTTTCGAAGTCATGCCACCAACAGTTCCAGTCAGATAAGATGAATCACAACGTATGTAAGAATTTTGGTATGGAAACACCCGTGTACAGATCAACAGCCGAAGAAAGGACAAACAATGCTGAATGCTCTTCAAGGCGCGGTAAGTGCTAGCACAGTCAAGACTCGCACATCAGGCACAAAGTGTCCGTCATACTGGGTCTCGTGTGAGATTCAATGGCAAGAATGTACACTCAACGCCATGTACCACGCATAAAAGTGTCGTAAGTACGCAGGGAGCCCATAATGGCAAGCAAACACAAGTCACTGACTGTGACCTTAGGAAGGCCAAGTCCAATAACAGCCTTGGCGGATTGAGGAAAGCAGATACCGCGTGTACCTTCTTTCAAAATGGGCACCATTATCGAACCATCCGTTATCTGGAACGGTCTTTTTCTTCCAGATAAACCGAAATAGGCTAGACTGGCACTGACTGAGGAACTCAGTCATCCTTGAACAGAGCAGGTGGAAGGGCTTCAGGATAAGGAGCACGATGAGGCTTGAGTAGAGATATACACTCGGACACTTCTGCGGCTGAGGTGGGTTCCATGTTCACGGTCCACCTTTGTGTTGAAGGTCAGCACTCCGGATTGAAGTTAGCAGGTAACCAAATGAATTGTTCGAAGTATTTTGCCCAGCGATCTAAACGTTCTCCTTTGCTGAATATCAGAACGATTCTGGTCCCTGACAGTTTTGCTAACAGGAGGCTTCCGAGGACCCAGTCGAACGAATCAAGTGGAACAGCCTGTGGAAGTTTCCAAGATTTTTCCCATCTTCCATTTTTTCGGCCTTTCGGGTACATCAAGTTTTTCGGTCTGCATGGACGTCGGATGGTGCGTCAAGTTAAGTTGTGGTTGCGGCCAGGAGGAATCTGTCGCCGGGTCTCCAGCTAGACCATGGCCGTGTCAGAAATGCAGTGCTTGGATGAGATTGGTGAGACGTTTAGAATGTGTCCGAGAACGAGTTATAACAGAGTCCGGGTTATCGAAGATGAACAACGTTTTACTTGTCTAAGGACGAGCTCGGATGAGCTTAAATGTACATACAAAGGTTCAATACGAGTATATAGGTTAAGTATAATAATAGGCACACAAAAATCATGACATTCACCCCGGCATTGTTTGAATGGACACATATGTGCTGGCGTAGATAGGGGATGATGTACTGAGTCAGGCTTCTCTGTTACTCAAACTGTAAGGATGAACGCGTCGCTGTTGTTCTAGACTTTCAGGATAGCTCGGTTGGTATTCAGAGGACGGTACCGAAGAGGGTTCGGATGTTTGAGAGCTATCGAGCTGACGTCCGGTTGTTTCAGTCATATCTGGGTGTTCGGTGTCCCCACTGGACTCAGATAGATTGAGAACATCGCCGCTGGGGCTAGACGGCGAAGGGACACGGTTTCGACTCTCGATGAGCAATGTGTGCGTAGTGTGGGTTGCAGTCCATAAGGTTGACTTCTTCCACTAGTGGTTGATACTTGGATGACCTATCACCTCGTTGCAGCAGAACTGGACTAGGGGTGGTCAACCAAGATGGCAACGATATTCCAAATGTTGAGCGACGTGCGTGTTGAAACAAACTTTCGTGTGGAGTACAGTTAGTGGCCGTAAATAACAGTGCTCGGAGGCTGTGTACAGCATCAGGGGGTACCGATTCCCAATGGGAAGGCGGAAGGTTGTGAGATTTCAACGCTAAGCTTATTGTTTTCCAGAGGGTACCGTTGAGACGCTCAACTTGACCGTTACACTGTGGATTATAAGCTGATGTATGACTCATAGCAACACCTTTCTCCAGAAGAAAGCTATTGATCTCAGACGACATGAACGATGAGCCTCTGTCAGAATGGATATCGGCTGGCATTCCGAACAAACAGAAGATTTATGTGAGATACTCAGTCACAGTTGCTGAGGTTATCCGCACACGCAAATGCAAATGGGAATCTAGAGAACTCGTCAAGTATCGTGAGTAAATAGCCGTTGCGTGTATTAGATGGCAGTGGACCTTTAAAATCCTAACTTAGGCGTTCAAAAGGTTGTGTTGCTTTAATGAGTCTACCAGAGAATTTCCAGAATCTTAGCTTCAGTTCGGAACACACTTTGCAGGAGGAAATAACGCGCTTGACATCGTCGACGGAGTAGGAGAGATTCTTGCAACGCACAAAATGAAACATACGAGTAATGCCTGGATGGCAGAGGGAGTTATGGAGCTCTCCAAGTTGGTTGTTGCTCCCCATGGAAGCACATACGTTTCTTGACAGAGTGTCGGCGACATGATTGTCCTTGCCAGGTCGGTATATGACATCATACTTGTACTCGGACAACTCAATCCTCCAGCGTTGTATTTTGTCATTTTTCACTTTACCCTTCTGTCCGCCGCGTACATGAATGTGACTGAATGCTGATCGGTGATTTGTTTGAAGGGTCTTCCGAGTAGATAGTGCCGCCATTTCCTGATGGATTCAACGACAGTGTAGACCTCCTCGATGGCAGAATGATTCTTCTCGCTCGAGTTGAGTGTCCTCGAGGAAAGGGCCACCGGTCGATGGTTTTGGCTGAGGGATGCGGCTATAGCCACATTGGAGGCATCCGTTTCAACAACCAAAGGCTCGTTATAATCTATTGTAATTGGCGTAGTATTTTCTAGTTCGTTTTTTAGGTTGTCGAAGGCTAATTCGACGTCCGCAGTTTGTTGATTTTGTCAGAAAACGAAGATATCCAGTGGGCGTAATATGCGAACATACCGATGACGCGTTGCATTTCTGTGGTAGTACGCGGAGGAGGTAACTGACGGATAGGTTTCATGCGTTCAGGGTCTGGTCTTATGACGCCCTTTGAAACCTCATGACCTAGGAGGCGGATAACTTTTGAAAAAGTGACGGTTTTGATATCGTTGAGCGTGATTCCACACTTGCTCATAGCTCTTAAAAATGATTGGAGATTGAGGTCGTGTTCATCTTGGGTATTGCCACAATTAGTCACTTTGTCTATGTAGGCATACGTGCTTTTAAGCCTTTCAGTCTTAATGATATTGTTAATAGTTCGCTGAAAACATGCTACACCGTTTGTAACACCGAAGGGTATGCGACAAAATTGAAACAGGCCACCACATGCTTCGAATGCTGTAAAAGGTTTGTCGTATGCAGAGATGGAAACTTGATGGCAAGCAGACAAGAGGTCTAATGTACTGTAGACCTCGTAGTGCGAAATTTCCTCAATCATTTTGTCCAAGCGTGGCAGAGGGTAAGCGTCCAGATATGTGAACCAGTTGACAGTTTGGCTGTAGTCAACAACCATCCGGCGTTTGTGATTGACATTCTTGGTAACCAAACCCTGCGCTCTCCAGGGAGACGTTGACGGCTCGATGATGCCTTCTTGCAATAAGCGGTCAACTTCGGTGCGAATGAATTTTTTATCATCCGGATGATGCCGTCTTGATGTGGTGGCAACAGGCTTGCAATCCGGAGACAAGCTGGCGAAAAATGATGGTGATTCAGCTTTTACGGCCGTTAGGCCGCAGATGGTGAACGCATCACGATCCTCGCTGAGTGAAATTTCTACCTTGCCGTGTAGACCTAGAAAATCATGCCCGAGTAGAACGTCGGTGCAGAGGTTTGGCATTACAAAGAGCTTCAGTTCATTGTATGATGTATCTCTATATCGGGCACAAACACAAGCGTAACGGGTCGTTCGACAGGATAGTGATGTAGACGCCATTGTGACGACTGAGAAAGTTGGGTAAATTTTCCAACTATGTAGTTTCACGACGTTAGAATTAATGAAACTACAAGAACTTCCTGTATCGACCAGAGCACGGAGAGCGATGCCATTGACTTCGATAGTTGTGATGGCACGTGCCAGGCAGGTAGGTGCTGCTGCAACGAATAATGACGACAAAATGGGCTTCATCGTACAATTTGTATGGAACTTGGTGGTATTTTTTGAACGGCACACGCGGCAGAAGTGACCGCGTTTACCACAAAGATTACAAACGGCTTCTAGAGGGGGGCACTTTGAACGAGGCTGTGTATCATAACCGCAGGAATAACATGTTTGAACGGATTTTACAGCAGCAGTGGTCGGATCGACACGTAGTTCGGGATTCTATGAAATGGGTGGAATAGGGTGAAATGGGTGGATATAGGTTCGTTACTAACATATGACTGTGACTGTTTGTGAGCCAACTCGAGGGATCTAGCAAGCTGATATACTTGGTCCAGAGTGAGTTCGTTCTGTGCTAGAAGTTTTTCGTGGACGCCAGGTGGTTAATTATAGCATCACGCACGCACTCATCTTGATATTCATTTGCAGATACCGATTTAAACTCAGTCTTCGGCTACTGATTCCAGTTTTCGTACGAACTGATCAATATCCTGTCCGTTCTGCTTGTAGGTCTGCAGCAGGTAGCGTGCATATATGACATTTTTTAGGCGGACATATAATTTTCCTAATGTGTCGATCGCAGATTCATAGTCGGTGTAATCAGCAATGTGATCGTATACCAGCGGATCCAAAAAGTGGATGAGAGTTTCAAGTTTGTCGGGTTTAGAAGATTCGACAGTCTTCAGATAGGTGTCGAAGGTACGAAACCAGTGATTCCAGTGCATCTGCGGAGTTTGGGTCATCGTCGAAGAACTGAGGTCGTGGCTGCGGATCCATTGTGTTCTTAGACAAGTAAATTGAGACGTTCAGAGTGTGTCGGAGAACGAGTTAGGACAGAGTCTGGGTTATCGAAGATGAACGACGTTTTACTTGTCTAAGAACGAGCGTGGATGAGCTGAAATGTACATACAAAGGTTCAATACGAGTATATAGGTTAAGTATAATAATAAGCACACACAACTCATGGCAGTAGGCTGGGTTGTACCGCAAACAGAAGTTCCGGCTCTGAGTAGCACTGTGGATATCTTTTCCCAGTGACCGTTAATATCCGACATAGGACCTTCCGGCAGGCGCACGAGGAAACGGTTCTGATAGTTTGGTTGGACATTTGGGTCCACTTGCTTCTCAGTACCTAAACGAGTGGTGCGCCTTTTTTGCGTTCCTGAAAGCGCAATGAAAAGCAGCCACACACAAGCGCATGGTCGAAACCCACGCTGGTGTTCCAGGAGGGGCGGCAGGCAGTGCTCAACCACCACCACCGGTAACTGACAGCGATTCGGTCTATTTGGATTCGGGAGTAGTCCGTTGGTTGGTGCCACGTCATCAAGCGATTTCCGCCGTCCCGGAAGTTGGTACTGCAAAGTCACAGTTTGTAATAGACACATATCTGAAGTAGACGATTTCCGTTGTCCGTGCGTCTCGTATCCAACCCAAGACGACCACCCAATTGGGCCGCAG
>SJOL01001473.1:32726-70103 GCA_004794785.1 Opisthorchis felineus | reverse complement strand
CTTGGCTGGAGACGTTGCAAGAAATGGCGGCTAATCGATGTCAGTGGCGTTCGTGCTGTCAGTTTCTTTCCAGATTGTCTGATTGAGCGCTTGGAGGTGTAGGCACCTCAGAACGCTTGACATAGGCCAGCACTAGGTCCCCTCCCTCACCCACTCTTTTTCCCTTCTTTTCACTCTAGGGCTTTAAATATTATTAGACGAACTTTATGGTTGTACGGCAGTGAAGCATCAGTGTCAACACTGATGTTGCTGTCTTTGATGATGATAATGATGAATAGACAAATATTGCTTTACGCTATGCGCGCGCTGGACATTTTGAGAGGGAGGTGTCTCAAACCCATAGAAAAAAAAATGGAAGTGCCACAACTTCCTCATATTCAACAGAAAAGTCACTAGATTTTGACATATTCGGTAGGACACAGCACGGAGGAGAGCACAGTTTTGGTAAGCTTGGGACTGTGGTCATGAGAGTTTAAGAGATCTAGAAATGTCACGTGTTATCTGATGATTGTATGCCGGTGGTGAATGCATCTTGTGTGGCTCCATCTCGTTAATGCCGTGGGGCAATGGCTTGAAATTTAATCTTTGGCTAGTGATCTCATTTTCTTGTTTACAGGTTGCTAGTTGGGAGCGAACAACCACATCGTTTCTTGCTTTATATGTAGGTTTCTGAGGGTCCCACAGTAGATAAGACATTCGCTCGCTAGCTCCTGTCGGAGCAGTTTTGGTATGATTGCGAAACTTGACCCCTTCAAGTCGACAACCTTGATGTTTCCAAACGTTGATTTGACTGCATTATGACAAATACTATCCCCCATCAGTTTTTTCATTATGTGAAACTAATGAGGCCTTCGTCTGAAATATCTCGTTGAGTTTTCACCGTCACATCTGTCCGGATAAGTTTCTGGTTTATCAGTAACCATGGAATCTTGTGGTGGTTGTGCACAACCACCGACCCATCGCTACACTCCACTACACTCTCTAACAACGCACTGATGATGTCACCTCGATTGGTGACGAAACGTTTGCAATCAAATTGCCCAGCTCAGCGAACAAATGAACGACCATCTATGCTACCTGAGCTACCAACATTCTCCTCTTTGGAATCTTGTTCGTAGGTATCATTGTGAAACGACAAAGAGCGTATGTTGCATTGTTTTCTTGATCAATACTGCAACTGTACATTGTATGGTTGTCCCACTATGGTTGTCCGGGTAACATGTAATTTGCTTTCCTTTACGTGAACGGTGGGTATTTTTGCATCATCTACCTTCATTGTCCACGTGACAGCGATTGAATTTTGTGAATGCATACCATACGGGTAATCGGTTATGATGACCGTGGATGCCGACATGTCATCTGCATCCCGTCGACTTACGCAAACACCATTAAGCCTACACAAAGCTAAAAGTTTATGATACTCGCCTCTTCTCCCGTTGCTGTTAAACAGTTGTACTGGGACGTCAGCTCACCAGTCTACGCCGGCTGTGTCCACTATGGTCTAGTATGTTTGAACGTGTAGGGGTGAATACTCGATCACTAAGCTAAGAATATAGGTGCAGCCTGAGTTGAATTATGCCCGCCCCCAGCCGTTGGCTGAATTCAATGCGCGAGTAGCATGTTTGTGACTCAAAAATTCAACAACATGCCAGCGCTGCTACTCCTAACATAGTTACTTTCACGCATTAAACCACGTTATTTCTCTAACGAGGTAAACCTGCTTTGGGTGACGAACAACGGATATTAAGGGTGGTAGAACAAGGGATAAGACAGAAGAGACTTTTTCCAAGCTAATTATGGGAGTACCATTCTAACTGATGACACTAACGAAGGTGTATCGTGCAGACAGTGAAATGGACACGTAAATTACACAACACGATGGTGCCTCAAATCCCCGCGTGAGCGTTAATTGTATCTCCGTGCTAATACCACAAGATGACCGTCTATTTTGATGTTCACCAATAGGGCAGTATCCCGGTTAGTATTCTTGGTGTCTCCAGAAAAATTGTCGATCTCATTTCACGTCTAAAAATTTACTTATCATGGTTCGTGTTTGATTATAATAGCAATACCTTCCTGTGCTATTCTTCACTCATGAGGACGTCACACATTTCCTCGGCTTACAGCGCTTTCTTTGCATTCTTTCCTCACACAGAATAAGACTAGTAATGATGCGTTCAACAAGATGGTCATCCAGCAGTTGGATGCACATCACCCACCAGACAGGCACCTAACGTTTTTGGCGTCGCCGGAGCTCATCACTGCTCCTGTGTGTACCGACCCTATGGCGTTCTCAGAAGCGGAACCAGATGCGGGCTCAGAGGTAGGTTTCTCAAATTTCCGGATTCTTATTTGCATTTGAAGCAAGCCATGGTGCATGATAACAATGTGAAGCAACACCATAGTGATTCAGTGAGCTCAATGTACCAAACCCCCATTTATGCAGCATCCAGTCCACTATTCAAGTTTCGTTCTCGTGTCTTTATTGCACTTTTCAGCATGAGAACTCTTAAGAAAACGAAGCAGCATGCTGCCGTTTTGCGTATTCTCGGTACTTTACCAGCAGACACTTGCCGTATTGCTGAAATTTGCATTCATTGTTACGAGGCAGATGCAGTCGGTTACAAACTGCAGTGAATTGCGCCGATTCGCTGACTGAGGCTTCCTCACTCGACTGGGTGCCTAACTATGTGCTATCGGGCTGCACAACTCTAGAAGAACTTGCTGTGATCGGAATTCTAAGTGCTCTTTATTTATCATGGATACCTGTGAACTAACGGGTTTAGCGAGACAACTTGCACGGAGAACTAACCACCCTTTTCTTTATCTCCAGTAATTAGCCACCCACTTGAAATGGCTTCAGGCGGTTTTCTCGAGCTACTTCAAGCTTCTGTGACAATCGACTCTGCCGTTATACCTAGACACGTCGGAGTTCAAAAGGTAGTAGTTGAAGCTTAGAACCGGTAGGCTACCAGTGGCTTACTGAACTGTTCGGTTTGATGGACCGACCATGGAAGGCGTTTTTTCATGTGGATGCAACTCATACCGTTGTCAGACCCTTCCGAAACGATGAAGGAGGTTCATTGAAAATTGACGAGGGAATCAGTCTACTCTGTATTACGGGCAAACTTCAACCCATTCCACCTCAATTCTCACAATGCAGTCATTCTTTAAAGTGAGTGAAGCACTACCAGAGACCACCAGTCGAATCAGTGGTCGTTTGTGGAACTGATCCAAACCTGAGTAAACCAAATGGCACACAGTCATCTGGTTGAGTTATATAAGGCACTCGTGCGTGCACTCTGCTTTACCGTGTCGTTCGCTTTGTGGGGTTGCGCTTCCAATCTCGATTGATCCATCTGCGTTTGATTATTTAATGACTCTGTTTGTCCTTATTCACTAAGTTATGGTGGAAACTTCTGCGGGCCACATACCGGCCTAACCTCTGGATCCAACTAGTGAATAAATTTATTTTCGTTTACTGAACACTTTCTAACGGACAATTTACCCAGTTCATTTGCAAGTGCAGAGGAGAGTCCAGCATTCTGCCTGGGAAGGCACGACATTGAGCTTTAGCGTTACGTGATTCCACGGGTATTATAACTGTCAAATGCTACGGGTATCTTCGTTCGTCATACTGCTGCGTTTGTTGGGATCATGTGTATGTTACACACTGCAAGAAATCACAATTGTATCCATAAGATTACTTACGATTAGCTCTATGGCCATGTTTGTAGCGCGGTTACTAGGATTTATGCAAATGTGAGGGCGTGCACGTCGTGACGATGGAGATAACATGTGTTGAGAGTTAATAGTTGGCTGCTCAGCTTTGTCTGACCTTGTTTATTGCCGGATAGTCTAGACTTAGGCGTTAAATTGAATACCGTCCATAACTAAGCCAGTCCTGTCACTTATCTACCTAGACTAATAACAACAAGTTTGTAATGTGTCAACACGGGCAGCAGCCTATCTCAATGCGTCCAACCATTAATCGCACTCTAGTCGTCCAGCTGCAAGTGCACAGTGTAATCCACCGGACTATGGGAGTGGTTATGGAATAATATGTGAATTTACTCAACTCAAAACTTAGCTCATCTAGCTTCAGATCATGACTGTTTGCTTGTTTGTTTGTTTGGTTCTGACCGATGAGTTTTTACTGTAGCCCGATGAGCTGAATTTCTGCATCCACCGTATTATATCAGTAGGCGCTGGTCACTGCGTAAGGACTCCAAATGAAGAAAGCTTGCTATTAGTTCTCGTAATGATTTGCTGTAGGGTTGCACATTGTAACATGCATAGCATATCTACACGTTCGCCCACTCACTTCAACCGTGGCAACTTTTTTAATGTGAAAATTTTTGTACAAGGACCACAACCTTGCAGCGGGGCTTGGTTAGCATACAACGCCCAATCGATCAGAGGATTTGCAACAATCTGCTTGGATTGATCTGTCTGTTCAGAGCCTACTACGTTTTCCTTTGCACGTGTTATTTTACGGATTTCAGTCAGCTGTAGACCAGTTTAGTGGCCTGTGCCTCAACTAATTTTTCCCTTTCAGATAGATTTAATCTATATAATGCGGCCGATTAGTGTGTACCCAGATTTTTTGAACGTTTGCAAAGTGACGTAGGAAGCGACCATGATCGGAACTTTCCTTCCGGTGTATTCCAATTCAAACACCATTTTTTGATCGTAGGTAGCTTTTCTATTTACCAGGTACATTGATTAAGTGATAGGCTGCACCTACCATCCATACCCAGGAATTCGTTTGCCAATCGCAAATGCCATCATACCACTTCGCGCGTGAACGGGATCGGTAGATAGGAGTCATGTGGCCCATCAGTACTTATCTCAAGCTGTTTCTGCGCACTCACATTTGACTTCACTTGGGCGAGGTAAGATGTACTCTCTCAAACACTTCCTGAGGCTAACCATGCGAACATACCCTTGGACGTATTGAGAAGTCTTCGAAGCTTAGTCATTCTGTCTGCAGAGACTTCGTCTGGGGAGTACAGAAGGTTTGTCTCGGACTGGTCTTTGTAGGACGCAGAGAGCTTCTCCAATGTGCTGTTTGCTTTATCTCATTTGTTGTATCCTATGTGTATCCTATGCTGATGTCATTTACCTAGTTTACCGCATACTTCCCATCAATCGTGTAGTGATATTGGGCGCATGTAACCCCTTTACAAGGTGCACTTTTTCAAGAGGTGCTGTACCAAAATATGTTGATTGCTGATTCCAAGTATACCAGTTCTATCAGCGTTCCACCAGCCGGTCAGTTTGATCAGAGTGTGCGGTCTTGAGAAAGCAGTTCATTACTGGTTTCGTCCCGATTTCGACTCATCCAGTCGATATGGCAGGGTTGCTTTCTTGACTTTCATGTTCATGGTTCATACTCTTAACCCCAGTACCAGGCGGTCACTGACCTCACGTGTGCTTATGGCTTATATGAAGTGGTTCTTGCTAGGCCTATTTCGTGTGTCTAAATTTTGTCAAGAGTCTGTTTCCTAGTGACTCGCTCGAGTTGTTCCCAACATTTTCACGGTCCTGCACTAGTATCACTTGCGTTTTTCAGTCCTTCTTCTGTTCCGGTGCAATTATTCTGATAAGTACACATCAAAGACGGGAAGCACCGGATGCAGTTTTGCTTCTTATTAGGGCTCATCAGCACCACTACTACGCAGCTCACGCTGGACGCACCTGAACTGTCACGTTTGAACAAGTAAACTTGTTCACGCTTGAGCGATTTTCAGGATCCTCATGGAGGATCCGTGCTGTGGATTTGCAACTTTTACAAGTGGTAATTATAAAGCTGGAGTGGTCAGTTCTGGCGAAGTAATCCACGACTCTACTGGTTCTGGTTGGAACTCATAAGATGCATGCACTACAATTCGACCGCCTGAAATTCTTGTTCAGAGTTCATACTCCTAACCCAAAGTCAGGCGTCTCTCGAACTCAGTTGTGTGTGGCCTAAAATGAATTCAGATTCTTCAAGGCCATAAGCAAACTGCTAGTGGATAAAAAAATCGTTATCATCAGAGCTGTATTCATAGCCGTTCTCACGTCCTAGAGGTCGTTCGGTTTTTTTCTGATGAGAGCTTTTTTCTTGTGGAGTTTAGGATTTGAATTTGGGTCTCGTTGGGTAGGTGGTTCAAATTCCATCCTGAAAATGTGGCCTTGTGTAATGTAGAGAACGAGTGTTTAGTCGTTCAACGGAAGCATCACAAACCGATAGCTCAGTTGTGTATCCCGCATTCCAAGTCATTGCCTGCCGAGAAGAATGCTTTTCTCAGAGTGGCGCAAGTCGAGTGTTTGTCAAACTTTGAGCTGGCAGAAGGGAATCGAATTCAACAAATGTCAGCGAAAGCTGTTGTACATATCAGTTGAGGTTATCATTTGGACGGTGGAATAAATTCCTTTTCTGTGGTGCTGTGAATACTGTTGATCAATGTGTACTTGTATGAGCAACTTCTGACCGCTTTCCGCCTTGAGTTGTGTTTGAAGAAGCAACATCTGGTATTGTTTCCTGAATATTTCGCAAAACATGGCTTACGCTTCTGATGAAGAAGGCCTGAAGATTCCTGCTTTTACCTACACTTGTCACTCACTCGTTAGAAGTGTGCAGTGAGACATTTTCTACGTACGCAAACTTAAGGGCACACACTCTCAACTCTCATTTAGTGGTTCCTTCTGCTCGGGCAGGATTTTTTCACATTTCATTTCTGTGAAGCTCAAAAACGGGTCTGAAATTTTCAAGATATCGGTTGGGGGTTGCTGCATCAACCCCATTTGTTGACCCCATATCCACATTTTCCATAGAACGTCACTCAAATTTCTGTCTTGAGTACTTTCAAGCCCTTGTACTCCGGGTGTTTACAGGTATACGCTTCTCTAATTGTTCTAATCCACAGCTCATTGTTGAAGAATACGAGGAATCTCTGACCCATTTTGCTGATATGATCCTGGAGACCCTGAAAAATTCTGGCCAAGTTCCTGAACCGTCAAAGTCCCAGGATTCCGGTTCAGATCTCTCAGTGTCGCAACAGTTGAGGCCTAGTATTCCAAGTGCGTCTCCTCCCAACATGGCTGTTCCTTGGTTGTTGAATATGCTGTCAACCCGTTCAAGGGCTGACATAACCCCACCGGCAACTATCACTGGGCTACATCGAATTCAACCGGGCCAACATGTGGAATGCTTGAATTCTACGGGTATTTACAATGAACCGTGTGATGCCAAGCCAGTTAGAGCTGACGGGTCAAGTGATCCGACGGTAATCTACACCTTCTCCAGCCTTCAAAATCAGCTGAACGATGCAGTAGGAGACCCGGACATGGAGGGTTTTCGAAACTCCACGGAAAGCAGGTTGGTTTTTTTCACACCCCGCATTCCTTCTGTTATCAAATAGAACTCGTCCAGCACTTGTTTTGTTTGGTTTTATCCTGTCAGACGGCTTTATCAGTGTATGTTTTCCAAGGAAGTGTACGCACTCAAGTTTACCACCTGATGCTTTCACTAGTCGCTAATTCAAAACAGTCTCACCATGGGAATGAATCGACTGGACTCACAGGTGAGGTTACCTCCACTCAAGCTGTAAGAGCATGTTGGGCAGATCATTCCAGACCGTGGTACTTGAAATTTTCGAGTGGCCACTTGAGGGTAAGAGGAGGAAGGAAGATACTTTCCACTTCAACTCTTTTACAATGAACTACGCAAATTCCCTAAAGCTTTTCTTCGCTTAGAGATCGATACTAGTAAGCCCTGCGGACCATCTTCAGATTCCGGTTGATATCGATCCTTGCGTTGGAGAATTCCAGAGCAACCTAGAATTAGGTGTCCGATTTCAGCAACCCAGTTCAGTTACGTTACAGTTTCCCAATTTCTTATGAGTGGCTGTTTAACTGGAGTTTGAAAGTGTGTGAATGGCCGGCCTGCAAATCGGGTTTATCGATCACCACTGCAGAGTTGCGCTTTTTTAGAAATCTGCACACGGTTTGCCCGGATCCTAGTGTAGTGCTTCAAGCTAATCCGAGGTGGTGTTATAGAAATCGGGCAATAAGACTGGCGGGGGAGCATAGAGAGGTCCGTCGCAAGTCGTCACTGTACCCAGACTTAGTGGCAGTGAAGCATCAGTGTCAACACTGATGCTGCTGTCTTCGTTGATGATGATGATGACAGACAGTGGCATAATCGTAAGCATCGAGGTGCCCTCACCAGCGTAATACTCTTCGGTTAAAGTACCTTACAAGACTATGTATATATATGCACCTAAGACTAGTGCTTGTATGTCGCTATACGTGGGAACGAAGAAGGGGAAGATAACGAAATTTGAGGTGCACTGGTTTCTTGTTAACAGTTATGTGTGCACTGCTGGTTCTGATTCTGGGTCGTTTCAGAAAATGTCTTCAGCTATTGACGATCTACTTGCTTAGTTTCTCATCCAGGACGTCACGACGATCCAACAAAGGTTAATCTGGCGGTCAGTACTTTGAGGCATTTTCGCCGTATTATTTTTTGATTAAACGAGGTTCCTCGAGACATAGCTTCCTTAAAACGTTCCCCGCCCACCCCATTATTATTACGCTTGGAGGACACGAATGTTGTCTTCTACCGGATACTGTTTGACGAACTTCTTAGTTGTTCACATGTTGCTCTCACCGTACGTACGTGTTGTTTAGTAGCACGAGATGTCAGACACGGTCGAACTTTTATCATCAGTCCCAGTGGTCTCGCGAAAGGTGATATTTCTATCCTGATTGGGAAGGTCAGTGCAGCTTTCTTGAACCTGTATCACTTACGGCGTTGGCGTGACATCAACTTATCCGTCAAGGGTCGAGTTTACAGTGCTGTGGTGCGCTTTATATTATTATACGGGTCAGAAACCTGGCCGCTGCCCGCCGAGGACGTCAAAAGTCTTTCAGTGTTTGACCATCGATGTCTTCGGAGCATTGCCCGAGTCTGATGGGAACACCGGATCAGCAATGCTGAAGTACGTCGGATGGTTTGTGGTAGAAATTACTCGCCCACGATAGATGAACTGATCACACTCCATAGGTTGCGCTGGTTTGGTTACGTGCTACGTATGCTGGCCGACCGACTCCCTAAAAGGGCTCTTTTCGCACAACCTCGTGAAGGGTGGAAACGAGCCAGGGGAGGTCGAATAATAACTTAGCAGCGAAGTACGAAAGCCATCACCAACAAACTCAGCTGCGCTGCTTATTGTCGTCTCCCTGGATGGGGACCCTGAGACGGGGCATATCAATGGTTAGAGACATTGTCAGACATGGCCCATTCGTGCCTTCAATGGCGCTCGTGCATCCAAGCTACTGCCTTCAATGCATAGCTTACTTCCTAATTTCCCCATTCAAAAGTCTACTGACAACCCTGTAGTTACGCATGAATTATGTCAGCCAACACTTCCAATGCGCAGCTATCTATCCCACCTCCCGAAATCATGGGTGAACAAAACTGTGGCAGCTAGCACCACTGTACGGTAAGTACTCGGTTTTTACAACTGATGATGATGATGAGACTTTTATTATCTGCTACTCGAAGGACCCACGTTTCTCATTCATAAACAAGCACAAGAGAGACGGAAGCATTGTATACTCTTTCAGTGACAATTTGATATTCTGAGGACACTGTGGATGACCGGGTTTCAAACACACCGTTCAGCTCTTGATAATACGAATGGTGATTTCAGGTGAACAGGTGTGTAGTGCAACTTCGGCAGGAGCCCGACATGCTCTTGACAGCTCGCTCGCTGGTCGCACCGTGGTTGGTATATAGTGTTGTTGCCATCCAGACAAAGCAATCAGCCAACCATAGCTAGGTTAGGGACTCAAGAGAATGCGCTAGAGATAGGAAGTATCTTGCAACAATGAGGAGTGGTTGGAATACCTGACTCGTATATCAGTGCACTAGAACCAGGTCGTAAAAGAACTACTCGGGGTAGTGCTCGACTTGGTGACTTGAAAGCATTATTAGGATGGGCATAGTGAAGAAGGGCAACAGGCAATCCGAATGGGCGGGTTTAGCCATACGTGAATTGTTTAGGGTTGTATGGGAGCACTCGCCATCACGATTGTGTACTGTCGGGATTATAACTAGTTTTCGGTGAAGTGTAATAGATGCCAGGATTTCAGGGCCGAAGTTGATAAGTCTGATACCACGGCAGCGACAACAATCACTCAATCAGCACTTATTTCTCCGGAAGTCCAAATATCTTCCAACATAGCAGTAAGTTGATTTACCAGTACTGCACCTCATGGTTAAGTGACCAGGTCTGGTGCCTTTTGAGAGAGTAGACTTTGGATACGGTTAGTGCATGTAGGTTGACGGTCCACAATGGACGTGCGGTTGGTTGGGTTATGGCTGGGGGTATATGCGGCTAGTGGAATTTTGATCTGTGTCATTCTCAACGTCTAGGCAGACTGGTTATAGGTTCACTGATTTCTTCCTCGTTTGATTGAATTGTTTTCGATCCTTTTCTTCCGTTTGACTGATGAGTTGAAGCAGTTTCCTTGAGTTCCCAGCAGCTATATGCATATTCATGGGGTGATGCTGCCGTACAGTATGCACCAATGAATGGTGAACTGAAAAGTTTTTGAAAACCACTGGACTACACGAACACTCAGAAATTTTCCCGTGAATTTGACGCAGGTATTAGGCTGCTGATATTCGAACTTCGCCCCATTTTTCGTTGGTATGCCTGTTGTCGGGTTTCCACATTCCTGTAGACTAGCAAATTTGGCTTCGATCCATGCACTCAATCTTGAATGACGAGAAATGCTAGTGTGCTAGAGTAGCCGTCCTTGGAGGTCTTTTTTTATGGATTACTATAGGTCCAAGGTTTGTGTCACTGAAATTCGTGTTTGGAAACATCGACTACTTTGAAAACGAGCGTTTGTGTATTATGGTTACTAATTTGTCTACTTGATGTCTTAATATAGGAGATCCAAAAGCATGAATTTCGCATCATGAGCTTTCTGAAGGGGAAATTGCTCCTGGGAAAACACCTAGAGTAGTCCTAGTTGGGACTTGGGGATGACATATCAAAGGACGTCAATTTCAAGTTGTGTTTCACGAAATTTCAATGAAGTGGTCTTATTTGAGGGATGGTCTATTCTAAAAAGGATGCTGATAACAAAAACTAACGTATAACAAGGGAAGAAACAAACACAAAACACAACTTTACATGTGTTTTGGTTGCGTTGGTGTCTTTTCTTCTCAATTTCCTTTATGTTTTGTGGGTTACTTAGGTAGACTCGATGTGTGAAGGTCTGTAAGATTCCTACCACCATTTAATTGATGTTTCTTCAACCGACAACAATCGATCTCTCCAGGACCTCACCCAGGAAGGAAAAATCCTCTACCTGTGGCCGATGTCCGACATATGGTGTTATGCCGTCGTCATTTATTCAAATCAAATCACGTGGAAAACGATGATATGGGCGTGGAATGGTCATGCGTATGGCTTGTCCAGGATAGGCCGGACTCATGACGAGTCTACTAGCGCTGAACACCAGCGTACCAGTCGCTTGTGTATTGTCCTGGTTGTCGTACTGAACATATCGCAATGTGAACAATAAAGCCAGGGTAGTCAAAATAAGGCACATCCGCCCGTATAACGAGCTAGAAGGTCGTATGTGGCTCTTCTCAACAGCGACCCCCTTATACTGGGCCACTGTGCTGCAGGGTACACAACAGCGTCCTGTCTTACACGATTTAGCTAACTTCCCTCCGGTGAAGGACGATTTCCTACCCTGTTTAAGTCTGATAGCCGTTTTCCCGTGGTTGTCTATCTTGGGGGATTATTGTACACCGAAAATAATAGCTGCTGCGTTAGACGGGCTTGATGAATGGGTAACGTCTCGGGGATATCAAGTCGATGGTTGCCCCGAAAATTTGGAAATCTGAAAGCTGTTGCAAAGTTTGTGGATAATCATGATGAATCCACTGAAAACTTTGATACCCCCGATATTGGAATCGCAGTAAACAGGAGGTTGGCCGTTTCCGTGTCTTAGAATAGCATCCACGTGGTTCTTCTTGCAATCAAAAGCCCTAATAAGGATCTCGGAACATGGTTCTTAAGTATGCAACACAGAGGACTTAACGCGGTCTCCGGCGTTGGCTTCTCACACTTGAACGTTTGCAATCAAACGATAACGGAACAAATCCGATGTCAGTGAACCCGCTTTGTTTTCGGGCACACAAGCGCTTCCATCCGCAGCTTCATTCAAATGAACGGTGATTCATGTAGACAATGTTCTGGGTAATAATCCGATGGACATCGTCTAGATGGTGTGTGCTTCGCTGATAGGAATTCCAGTCGGCATTTTGATAAATAGAGTAAGCATTCTAAGTTTTCACAGGTATCTAGTCCCTCACAGCTTTGTCAAACCCAGTTACTTTCCCATCCTGTTTTGTACACTCAATAATTTGTACACTTCAATAATTTTTACGAACGTATTTCACACTAAGGTTCGAATCTGATGTTGGTTTTCCTCCTGTTCATGAAAAATATCTTGCCTACGAATCGGCTCCAGGTCCAATTTGGTCCACATGTAGGAGTCTAATTGACAATTGGTCGATCGTTTCAATGTCATGAAATCCACGTCACTGCACCAATAAACCGTCGTTTGTTAGCCATAATCCTTGTTGTGCTTGGTTTTATGGAATGTGAATTCATCTCGCATTTTTAACTCCACTGTACTCTTTATTGTGTCATCCTCCACGTTAATGTGTGACTGCTGACTACCGCTACTTAGTAGCCAAGTTGTTGAGGTAAATTTTGGTGCATTTGAGTCTGTATCTTCACAGACGAAGTGATGAAATGCTGTGAAGCCTTTTTTCACTCATCGATTTATTTCATGCTTTATTCTTTCTGGTTTACCTGTGGTGGAGACTGAGTTGTTGTTGTTGTGAGATCCAAGCGGACATTTCGTGCAGCACGCATCGCATATTTTCTGTTAGAAGAATCGCCTTTAGGTCGAAGCATTTGTACTAAACGAGAATGCAACCTCCCGACCTTCTCAAGACCAACTAACGTGTTTCTTCCAAGGTTCTGTGGATTTCGCCTCCCTCAGTGACCACTTTTCAACTTAATGTTCTGTGTGTTCATTTCCAACATATGAATCAACAAACAGCTGTTCGTTCACTCTCTTCTGTTTCTCCCTCTCACTCCCCCCTCACATCTCGCGTCTGGCTGCTTGTCAGCGTGGTTTGGTATTGTCGTCTTCTGTCAACCTAGCGAAGATAGAGAGCGTACTACCAAATAGTGCGGCTGTTTCCAGCCACCATTTGTTCGTCTGCCACCAGCCGTTTAGAGCCATATTTGTGTTCAACGTTCACGCAGTCATGGTCTGCTAGAATCTCGCTCCACTGCACTTCTCTACCATCTCGGTTGACCAGATTCAATTACAATCCATGTAGAACGAGCGTTTTGGGTGGTACTCCACCGCTTCCTTTTGTTTTTTTCCTGCGCCGACATGCCGCTCTGCACCTTTGCCTTAACGTTTGGGAGTCGCCGACACGGCGGAAAGGACATGTCGTCCCAGTTGGTAGGGTATTGAAAATTTGTATGTGGTTGTCAGGCATCCGAGTCCGATCTGCCTGTCAACCCCCGTTAGCCTGAGAAATTTCTTAACTGTACAAGCGACTTACACAAAGTTGACTTAGTTGTGTGACAACTCACTGTCGTCCGGGACGCTACCGCCGTTCAGCCCTATGTGGTCCACCACTCCAAGCTACTAGTCTTTATTCCATGAGTTATACTAATGCTTTGTGAGGTAAAGAGGATATTAATCAAGAAAACTCCGCTATGTTGTGATATATGGTTTCCAATGGTGTTCTCACACAAGACTTCTGACGGTGACATCTGTTCATTTTTGTCGTTTCATGCTCATTCAACAAGAAAACCTGTTACAAACGAAAATCGGTCTGGTGGCAGAACATACGGAAGCATAAGTGTGCACTGGGCACAGGTGTACTCTGAAATGGGGGAGGGGCTTCTGGCTACGCTCCGTAATTTTCGTCGATGTCTGGTTCCTTTTGTCGTCAGTGCTTGCTACAAAAGTGGCACCAGGACAATTGCTTTGCGGACGATCGCTGTCTTGCGATAACCGCCACCCAGTAGTTGTACATTGTAGCTTTCCTAGTTCGTCATTTGGTATGATGTTTCGGTCACCTTTAGTTAAGGGCGAAATTTTTCCGCTGGGCCTGCGACCCTTTTCTTGTACAGAAAAACGCCTACTGTAATTTATGGTAAACTTTTCTCGTGTTTTCTACTATCCGTGGGAGTAATGTGCGTAGTTTGTCTTCATTGTGATGGAGTGCAAAGTGGGTCAAGCACCACTGGTTTGTTTGCCGTTCATCTAATCCGTACCGAATTAATCGAATGAACAGTAGCCACAGGCTCGCACACTGTATACGTAAGTTGCTTAATCCACTTTAATCCGTGACTTCAGTGGTAACTGCGCAACATTTGATCAACTGAATGTTCGTGTAATTCTAGAGCTTTATGGCTAGAACGCTATCTTCAGTTAAAAATCTCTGCTCGTAACGAGCTACCTGTCACAAATCAACCTGCCATAAAGCTGTACGAAACTTTGGAGATTGCTACGACTTGGACTTCTCACAACACTTCACTCGTAATTTGTTTTTCGGTGCCTAGCTTATATCGGTTTAACACAAGGTGCATATTAGCGAAATACACTCATTTGCAAACAAATTTGGTTTTGCGAGAGACTCACCTGGAACGCAGCTGAATCTCTCGTTTGTGATGTTTCCAGGCAACTGAATGTGCTGCGCCAGGCCGCCTCATGTTTCAGTTGCTACGATATTCGAGATATCTCGATACATATATATTCGTAAAGCCCCAAGAAGGGCGAAACCGGTCGTGGGCTGTCGAAGAATTTTTAGCGACAAGGTGTATGTGTTTTTTGGTTTGTATCCTTTTTTATTTGAATTGCCCGTATGTAGCTGGTCCGCCGCAGCTTCCCGGGATACAGTTGTCCCGGTTCCCAGGGCGGGTGGCGTTTGTTGAATCATAAGGTTGATCTAGGGATGTAAGCAGAACTTGACTGCTTAAGGTAACGGTAACCCACTCATATGAACGAATTGATTCACGGTTGTTGCCACACGGCGTGCGATGTGGTTGTATTAATTCAGTGGTATTCCGAAAGGACAACGATGGCATCCGCTGAGGGTGGAATTCTACCCAAAACTCCTACCTCTGTGGTAACATAAGATATTGAAAGCTTTTAGAGGGTATTTGCTGACTGACGCAATTAGCACCGTTGTACACCCATCTCAGCATGTGTTAACAACTAGGCGCTACTTGCTTGCCCTACTTCGGCTATCTCGCGTGGGTTCTACCGCGTTGCTGGATGTCTCAGGTCACGGCTTCCCAGGCAGTAGTGATAGCTTGTTTGACTGTTCACCGTTTAGCTCCCTGTGTACGAATGTCGATCCGCATAAAGTCGATCCAGCGATATGACTGTCCGCATTGGCTTAGTTGGAGATTCCCTTCGTTTACACATGACAACACATTGATACGTATTTGGCTTGCAGCGGACGAATCGCTACCTCTGAACACGATTGAGAGAAAGTACTTTTCAGAGTAATTATCGGTTTTCGAGTTAACTACCACCCCACTTCCTTAAACTTGCCGTATAGCAGCTGTTCCTCAGGAGCTTAAAACGGTATATTATTGTTACAGATAGTTTGCTTTCCGGCGTAATTAGACGAAAATTGTCCACTCTGATGGTCCTTATTGTGAATTGGGTTTGTTTCCAGTGGAATGGAAAGTCCTATACAGAGCACAGCTCCGTAAAACGTATTCGCGAGGCCAAGAAGAGTGTGTTGTAATGGGAACGCCTCTGAGAATGCATCTGAATCATGGACATCGTTAATAATTACAGTAACGTCCCATGATAGGCAGTTCGGTTCCTTTCGGTTTATCAGCTATAGGCCAAGGGTTTGTTGCTTCGAGCTATTGCAGTTTCGGTTACCGACAACAGGACAGCAAGGGACATTTAGCGATGGCATAATCAGTTATTGTATAGCCATTCTGGTTGTCCAAAGAAATTGGAAAATTGGTGACCACGCATTGAAAACGATAGCTTTTATGCAGGAGCGCCACTGACTACATGATTGAACATTGTCTGCCGGTGTCATCAACCGTTGATGAGTTGAGGCCCGCGGTCCCTGTCCAGGGAGATGGCAGTTGTCAGCCCCACCTAGTTTAGTGGTTAGTGTTTCCATATTATACTACTAAGTCATAAACTCTCTGTCTCATGGTTGTCTTCGCTGGTCACAGGCCTGGGCAAAATGTGCTCTGAGAGGTTTACTTTCCTCTAGCATACAAAGTATATTTCCTAACCAACGTAACCAATGAAGTGTGAGTAGTTTGTCTGCCGTGGGAGAATTCCCTCCCAAAACCATCTGACCCACATCAGCACTACTAATCCGATGTTACGAGCAGACTTGGTCACTGCTTCGGAGGCAGTGATTGTCAAACACGGAATTTTTCAGTGCATTTTGTGCGTGTGTGTCATACACATTGCACTGCCTCTCAAAATACCTAAAGAAGCTCTTAAGGCCTACAGTACAACTGCAAAAATAGCAACAAATATTGTCGGTTGGGTTGTTTGTAAGCGTGATGTTTTCGTTGCAAACTTTTCGTCACGCATGGAGGTGACGTCATCAGTGCGAAGGGACTTTTTCACCCATCACATCTAGAACAATGATGAAAAGCGTATAGCACGTCACTCCATTTCGCAGTTATCCGGTTTCGACGCTATGCAACCTGAGATCCCGAAATATCGACCGCTCTCCTTTACACTTCAATGCTCATGCGTGAGTGTCAGCTCCGCCACAGGAAACTCTGACTGCATATACTCCGCGGAGGGGCGTCTAAAAAGGGTTTCTCAATCAGATAGTAAATGCGAACAAAACAGCTAATATTCGAATATGTGAAGCCGGTTTAGGAAAATATATAACACTAATTCGTCGGCCATCTGACCACCAGGACGTTCCATGAAACTTTGACGCTCAGGATGAATAATAATGATAGGGTCCGGTGGTGTGATCTTCTTGCTCGTATAGTGCTCGATATTAACACCACGTTTTACTTTGTCACAGGCAATCCATTTTCCAGAAGAAAGTTGCATATGATCATCAGAAACTGATTGGCACTCCATTATCCTAAAGCGTCAAGTCTCCCTCTCTGAACGATGGTCATTTGCTCAAGAGGAGTGTTTGCTGTAATAGATATTCCGCTCCCTCTCTCTCTCTCCCTGCCTCTGTGCAATAGATAGTGCTTTCAGGGGCTCCGAATTCACTTCACTGTAACGATATTTTCCTGTAGCGTGTCCTGGTCGGTACGATTAAATAACATGCAGTTGTCTGTATTCCCAATAGATATTTGGCAATTGGAATGTTACTTTCAAGTAGAACCCAGTAAAATCTAAGCGAAAAAGGGTTAACGAAAAGTTCACTGTAAGCCATCGATTTATCGCTCCACTTCATAACAAAATTTGATTAATGTGACGTGAATAGTTTTCATCCACCCTCGTGCTCAGGGGACTTACTGCTTTTTATACATGTGTCTCCACGTGGTGTACTGCTTACATTCATCCCTTTCCCCTTTTCTCTCCTAATTTGGATTCATTAGCCGGTAAATAAATAAACAGCCAGGTTGGTCGAATACCATTGATTCACCTGTCCCACATACTTGTGAGAAAAAAGAATATCTAATATGTTTTCAAATCAATTTTGTGTACCTGCGCATATGCACTTGGTGACTGCGCGTATGCGTATGTGCATCTTTCTCGCTGTCTCAGACTGCCCGTAAATTTTTCATTCTGCATTCTTGGTTGTTTTTTGCTCAGTGTGATCGCGGGTCACAGCCAGCTTGACTATTCACATGAGCCTGGGGCTCACAGTGGATTGAGTCACAAAGTCACGTGGGTTTGTGTGCATGCGTGCGCGCGTGTTGTTGTAGCTAGTGTTCTGGCAGTTATAAGCGAACCAGCGCTGTTCAAGTCACATTACCTCTCGTGCGATAGGGTGCATCTGCGTGCTGCTAAACGCATCGAATTCACCCACATAGTTGGGTAGGATAATCGTCACCATCACTGCTTCGTACCCATGACGTCGACCGCACGACGACAGTATGGACCTATGGCACATTATCTGCCAGCCTCCTCCTTACCATCGGAACCGGTACGATTTGTACAACCTATCAGGCGGTACAAAGCTTTTAATCCATGTGTCCGTTCAAATCCACTATCAACCATCCGAGTGAATTTCTTGCCAGCTACTGGAAATTCAACCAACGGAACCCAGCGGATCTTTAATATCCAGAAACACGGTTTACCCTTTACCCAGATGCACAGGAGGTTCAGTAGCCATAGTTCTATTTCCCAATGGCTTTATAATCGTGGCCCAAGTCCTCCGCCGTGTATCCCAGAGGAAGAAGAGGAACTAAGCAACGAATATGCGCCGTCTGGACAAGATACGGATTATTCGCCACACACAGAGTATGAGAGCTTTAAATTTCCCATCAATCGCACCGTGACATTGAGCCCGTATGATTCAAATACAAGCGGAATTGTTGACAAGGGTATTGAGAACACTGGAATTTACTGGCCAGAAACTGAAGCTGTTTCTCCACCTATTTCTCCAATGACGTCGGAGTTTGTTACTAAGCGGCCGGCTTCAGCCGGGGATTGCAGGCAATCTCCAGCGCGTGGACCAGCTGCTCATTTGCAGTCAAGAAATCGTACTACAAGTTTATCTGACCCACTTTCTGTTTCACTCAGTAATGATTTACGTGACCGCACGTGGTTTGGATCGGGCTCTAGTTTAATTTTACCTGGTCTTCAATCGCCCCCCTACGTGGGAAGTAATTTGGGTGCTCTGGGATCTGCCAATGATGATCCGTATGGAGTTGTTATCTACTCAAATATCCATATTCCATTGCGCACGTGAGTCCGATTTGCAGAATTGGCCAATCATTTTGTGCCATTTTTGGTAGTTATGTTGGCCACCATGACAGATTTATCGCGGTTATTTACTCGACAGGATTGCTCCCTTACACTAATCGTTTTCTATTAAGTGTATATCATATTCCAGCCCGGCGCGACGCTCGCATGTCATCCTTGAAAACTCAATCGTATTAGTCAACAAGATTGAAGTCAGTACACACTAAATTTCCGTCACATGGAATAAAAATGTTGACATTGTTCGACTCAAAACCCCTCCTCGATCACCGAGTAGTAATCGGTTAGGACGGTTTTCATAACCCGCTTGCCCATTTTGATCGCGGAGAAACGAGTAGTTAATCACACTCCGTTAGCCCGCTTTTTTGGCGAAAAGCGTGATGATTTCAGGTCTACAGAGATTGTCCAGCTGTTTTTTTCTCTAGAATGTCACAGCGTGTTATTTTGTTCAGCTCGTTTTAGTATCTCATTATTTTCATGATATGTTCGGATCAAAATTCCTTACTGGTTCACTACTGAACATTTTACATTAACCCGCACGAGACGGACCATTCCACTGAAGAGTCCACAGCAACCATCCCTCAGCCGACTGTTAATTTTCCTATCCTTGGAGCAGCCACTCCTCACCTCCCCAAATGGCCCACGATTTTTTTTTACCTGAGAAGCGATTTTACCCCGGAAGATATGCCGTGAAGCTTACGACCTCCAGGATAATACAAAAAACGCCACACGTTTCAAACAACTGATGATAATTTTGAACGGGGTGACTTTTTCAACGCAGACTCACGTACCGAGGACTCGAATCTCGAATCCCGGTTAAACCCTCCTTCATATCCCAAAAATATCCATGTTGCCTTTCTCATCACATACGCTACTCTCTTGTTTCCTGGACTCGAAATTTATGCTTGATTTTATTGGTGTTTATACATTCTCTACTGGTATCAATAAACTATGTGCTGTATGTTAGTCGAAACAGAGCTGTCATACAGATCATTGCATTAACTCTGCAGTTTGCGTGAACCTTACGAAACGCGTGCCTAGTGCACGAAAGTTATTTCGGGAGTCACAGTGTGCGTGTCACTGGTATCGGTTACGTGTCAAGATTTATAGGGCTTCCTACTGGGCACAAAGAGCAACTCATGAATTCCAGCCAGGAACTAGCGAAGGTCCCACAGCATGCCGTTCGTTTGTTTGGGCGCCAGTTTTTCGTTGCTTTGTCACGAAATCTTTGCAAGCAAGATATTCTAGTAGAAAATAGTGCTCTGGTTGGTTGATGTCTGTTGCACATCTCCGGAGGAACCTTGAATGCTGGCGTAGAGATTCCTATTCATAGCCATTTTATCGCGTACACGATACCGTTGGCTAGCTTCTGCATTATTGCCATGGTCAAATGTTTGAAAACATAATTCAAATAGGTAATATCAGGGCAGACATTGGAAATTTAGACTCAGTATTTTCGGCTTTGGTCGGTTTGTTTTCCCTGTTTACCTCTCTCAAAGCTATTTTTCGGTGCACTTTTTTTGGCTCCCAGTATGTTTTATCTGCTCATCGTTTTTGAAGCATACCAATGGTTGTCGGCTGAATGGTTTTGAGTTTTGAACCTTGGGATTTTTTTCTCCTAATTTCCAGGCCGATAGTTCACTGTCACTAGCTGGGTGCTGCCCTGCTGATGTGGATTCTTCGTCCCAACTTGGTTTGTTCTGCGCTCTTCCCTCTTCCGGTATTTCCAATTTCGGTACTTACGTCATCATGCGCATATCAAAAGAAAGGGGAGGTTTGATTATTGCCAAAAGGTTACATGGCATTGGACTGGCGATTTAGTCCAGTTGCACTCCGTTTGTTCAAGAGTAGCGCTGCGTAGAGTGGGAATCGCCAGGTTCACAATACATAAAACCTTAGCCATGTGAATCCTTTGTTGAGAAACGTATGGACTCTCTCTCTCTCTCTCTGTCAGCAAGTTTCATCCGGCTAAAGGGATCCTCTGTACATGGCCATTTTGACCGTATTGACCCAGCTCGTCTGTATCAGTGGTGCAGCTGTTTCGGCCGTACAAAGTATTTTTAATCAACAGATACACGCATTTGCATATCAATTTGGTTTTCACAAGGGACTCAGCTGAATCTCTCGTTTATGATTTTCTTCAACTAAATGTGCTGCAGAACCTTGTGAGTAGTTTCCTCTATGAAAATATACTGCGATATCTCGAATATCATATTTACTGAAACATGAGGCGGCCTTTGCGCAGCACATTCAGTTGAAGAATATCATAAACGAGAGATTCAGTTGAATCTCTCGGGAAAGCCGAGTTATTTTTATTCATGTTTTCTGTTGAAATTTTTCATTCATTGTATTCGCTAGTTATCTGTTTTTGGTATCTGCTACCGTGCGCTTTTTATGGTTGAAACTGCCAGCACAATTGTCTACTTGAATTCTGTAAAATACTGTGTGGTCGGAACTGTAACCTCTGTTCTTGCCCATGGGGTTAGCAGTTTCTGT
The DNA here is from genome assembly GCA_004794785.1 of Opisthorchis felineus. Lineage (NCBI taxonomy): Eukaryota > Metazoa > Platyhelminthes > Trematoda > Opisthorchiida > Opisthorchiidae > Opisthorchis > Opisthorchis felineus. The sequence goes on along the minus strand of SJOL01001473.1, from coordinate 48,602 downwards.
TCGGTCATTTTCGGAACCAGAAGCCAGTGTCTATTATCAGTCTTATCTGCTCAAAATATTTTTTTCGCCCCTTTTATGTTTATCCACAGCCCGCGTTCAAGTCTATCGAATGTGATCGAATCGGATACCCGCTCCTTACGCATCCAGTCTCCAGATATTCCTTTGGGACACTCACTTTCTGGGACGCACTTAGCCACAAAATCTGCAGAGGCAGTAGCTCGACCTAAGTCTACCGGCAGCCGATCTGATGGGACCATCCAGCTGGCTGGTAACACCTCGCCTCCCGTTTCCCAACAGCATCAACAACACCAGCTTTCACAAAAGAACCGTAAGCTTCGTTATGTTTGCCACCTGTGCTCCCAGTTTTATTCACTCCTTTCATAGCGGCATAGTTCTTTCTTTCATTCAGTCTTGCACGACCTTATGGTTTTGGGGGCTTCAGAGTAGTTTGTTTAGACGCAACGCACTACTCATAAGGTTGCTGCAAACTCTTCGACAGCCCACGACCGGCTTCGTCCTTCATGGGGCTCATCAGGTAGGCGCAGCCCCTGAACTTCCGTCGGCCTTATGTTTTGCTTGAACCCAAATTGGACGAAATTCGCCAGATACTCTCATTTGCATACGAATTCGGTTTTGACGGGAATCTCGTTCATATCTCTCTCTCTTTCTCTCGTTCATATTGGCCTTTTGTAAGTGTTTGTTCAACCTGGAGTTGTCTGTAATCAACTTGTCTGCTTCGTCGACTGCAGTATGTCGCGAAAAGCCGTCATGGGTTAATATCCACTAAAGTAGACCTCCATTTTGCAAGTGTTGTACGGGTATTGGTGAAATATATTCATTTGGAGATTAAGTTGGTGTCGTGAGCTATCGAAGAGTTCTCAACAGCCTTATGTGTTTCATAAGGGAAATATACTGGAGTATTTCGGATACCGTCATAAGTGGGACATTAGGCGGTCCTTTTGCAGCATATTGAGTTGAAAAATATCACAACCGAGTAATTCAGCTGTGATTCAGTTGGGTCTTTCGTTAAAACTAAATTAGAGTGCAACTGAGTGTATTTCATGAGTTGCCTAGAATGTGGGTTCAAGTAGACGGAAACTTGGGGACTGTCTATGGTTGTTCAGCAACCTCATGAGTAGTGTATCCCATCAAGGCTATACAAGTCATTTCGCATTTCAGACTCTGGGATTTTTTCAACTAAGGGTTTTCTGGGAAGGGTAGGAATACAAGTCCACGTGAATGCCTATTGTTTGTCACCGTTCTGCCAAGTCTTTACCGTATCTAGATCCACAGTACATGATTTTCGTCAACCTTAACATTGAAGTTGTCGAGAGCTACTGCTTTCAGTGGTACAGTCGCTACATTTGTTTAAGAATACTTATTCGCTAACGATTACTACCTATCGATGGGGTGTCCCTTATTAAGGAATGTACAACTTGACCAATCGTATCCAGACTGTATTGCCAGTCGATTGTTCAACTGATTCCGAAACTTCACTGATGGAGCCTTTTCTTTTGACAAAAAGGCTTTCTTCAAACTTGGAAAGGATGAGACTGTGAAGTGACACCCGTGTATCAATTTCGCTTGATTTTCTGATTTTATTTCTTAGGAATGGCTATAGTAAACGTGTAAGTATTTACTGACCATGAATTTAAGACACCCTTGTAGATTCCACCGCACTTAGAGTTGTGTTGCAATGACACGAAGCAGTAAACTTTCTCGCCCACGTCCTCGAATATGACAGGAGAACAGTAAATCTCATGGCGATAGGATGTAGAAGGCGATGAAGAACGGGGCAATATACCGTCTTGTAAGGCACCTGTTTGGGTTGGCGACGACAAACAGTTGCGGTTATTGAGTGACTGCCGAAGACATTTGTGTAGTCTGACAATAGTGAACCTACTGGTGTGCTATTTCTGTCGAGTGAAGTAACCGAATGCAAAAGATGTGTAGAGCGCGATTTTCGGTGAGCCATTAAGCTGGAATCACACTGTCAAATAATTTAAAAAAGGCAGATGGGCAGCAGTCATTCGATTTTTCAAGTCCCATTTCTTACGCTGAGCAATTGTTCTATGTTAGTCAGGGTTGAATTTTGCTGTTGCTTGAGTGGGGCTTGAATCCTAAGATTAACCAGCTGACTTTTTCTGAAGAGGGTTCAAGACGAACATTTGTGCGACAACCATCTACAATTAGTGCACGTGACAAAGACGACGCCTTTATTGTGAAATTCACCCGGACGGTCAACACGAAACAAATCGTGTGGATCAGGATCAATATGAAGTCAGCTTTCTTGAAGCACAAGTTACTCCATTTTTCCACAGTCTTGTCGACTCAGGAATTCTGATGAATGTGCAAACTTCCCCAACGTGTAGCGGAAGTTACGGGCTACAATAGGTGTAGTTTGTATTCTCTCAGCATGTTTTTATTCTTTTAAAGCGATTGTCTACTCAGTGTGATGTTTTATTTGCTTTCCGTAATGTTTAGGGATGGTGCCATTCTGTCACTGCCTCTGAAATCGGTGGCGTACCACAACGAGAAAAGTATATTTGCCGTTGTATACAGTGAACAGGACTATAAGACTGAGAATTCGTCCAAAGGGATACCAGTTCTAGCGACTACTTTGCGTGATGTAAAAAAAGCTCGATGTATTTAACGAATGGCACCCTCCATCGGCCTTATTTCTCTTAAGTAAAATTTGGTATGTTTTTGAGAAACCGGACCAGATGCAGTGACTTTTGGAACTCGCATGGGTTCGTACATTTTGTTTGTTTTTCTCCACTTGCGCAGCTGGATTTGTCGACGGACCACGGGGAAACTCTGTGATTGTACATCACCCAACCAGTCCATTTGCCCGCGTGCCTCGTGTCCCAACCGGTGAACATAAATCCGACTCGACCGTGGATAATTCGAAGTTGCATTCATCACCCTCTCCGTCCGAAAGCATTCCGTCTTTGATTGAACCGGATGCCGGAAACACTGAACATCTTAGCGTATTTCAGTCTACTTTGGGTACTATAGGATCTTCCTCTTCTCAGGTTGTCTCTACATCGGGACCGGAGGCACCGCAAAGTGAGGGTAACATCTATGTTGGTTTTCGTATGGAACAAGTTCAACTTCTATCCGACGTTCATGCTTATGCATTCATGCACATGTATCTTTAGTTTTCGGAAGTACAAATAGATGTACCTGAAGCAGCGTTGATGGAAATGTGTAAGTCGCCATAACTTGATGGTGTTTTGAACCAACGAGACGCACTCATATTTCGTAAACATCGGGGAGCTCTCAATCGATGGACCCGGGTTCTAATTAAACCCAATTAATGAAAACTGAGGGTAAAACTGAAGGTAATGAGGTAGTTCTTCCTCTACAATCTTCTACCTATTTGCCTGGATGCTGATTCATCTTTGTTATTGGGTGGTTTCATAACGGCTAGTCATTTGGGTGCTGTTTTGTGTGTTAAGCGAAACACTTCCTCCATTCCCCAACGATTTCGGTTGTTTTGTAGCAATTAAGCACCATAGTAGGCTACTGGTCTATTGCTATCTCTGATAACGATGCCACCGAGTATCCGTGAGTAATCTGAAATCCACTCCCTCATGATTCGTGATAGATCAGCTTCGGACCTGAAGCGAGGCGAAATGAGCGCCACTGTCAATGCAGTGTCACTTAGGATTGAGGGTTAATAGCTGTTATCACCGGCTACAAAGCTCCACCTGCTTGTATGGAAGTGCTGGGGTTCTTGATTCTACCTTGGGTTTTAATTTTGACAGCCCTGGTACTTCTTCGATGACTCAATACTGTTCTATCCTCCCCGATATGACTCAAGAAACAGGAATTACACGAACAAGTTGTCGCAAACGGCTCTAACCTTCTAGTTTTGGATCCTCAGGTCGATAGATGCAACCTGTCAGTATGTGGTAACCCGTTAGCGTACATCCTGATTAGTACACACTGTTGGCAGTGGGACGCCTGGCTTCAGGTGCTGGGTGGAAAGACTGTTATATCAGACGGCCACTTCATCACCGGTTCCAGTTCAGCAGGTGTTCGAACAACGCAGTAGATCAGTTTACTTATCAGGCCGTGTTCGAATTGAGAAAGTCGGACGCTGGAAGGTGCTGTAATCCTAAATTCCTTCGCTTTATTGGTTGAGCAGTTTTTCCCGGAGAAAATTAGATGAGGTTGCCAACTGTATTCTTTTCACGAAGTTTTCGCCCTTCCACATTGTTTTTTCATCTCATCCCTTGCCTGTTTTTCGCTTCAGCGGTAACAGACTACACAGTTAGCGACAATTCTTATCCACAAACTGAACCGTCAGCGAACAACTCAACTGTTCGTTCGCGCACTTCTGATGCCCATCCTACTTATGAAGAGGCTTGGGATTTGAAAATGACTCGACAACTCGGATTCGGCATCTCTCGTTTGACACCTGCTTTTGACAGAACCCAACAATGCACACCACTGTCAAACCGAGAATCGAAAGCTTGCATTCAGCCAACGATTGCCTCTCCCAGTAATTTAATCAAATCCGTTAGCTCAGCCACAACGTCTGGTGTTGGCCGTGCGGTCCCCTTCAGTTCACCTCTCAAATCAACGTCGCAACAAGCTGTAAGCAAGCCTAGGTCGAATAGCGGAGAACGTCAGTGTCAGATTGCTGCACTTTCTTCGGTGCCCACAGCTAGTGAGGGAGTTAATGGGAAATCGTCTCTGCAATCTTACGAAAATCGGTTGTTTGTCGAACAAACAAAACGGATGGAGTCTGCTCTAACACATCAGGTGAGATGCATCGCAATGCATGATTCCATTTTTGACTCATCTGGCACTTAATCTCGCTTTGTCACTATGAGGGCTTGATGTGCAACTGACCGTATCGAAACATTCTGTAGTTGGTTGATGCCGCGGTGCTGCCTTTGGTTCTTCAACACTTTTACCGTACGCTATACTTGTCAAGCACGCCTGTCACTTGCCCTAAGAACCGCGTGGGTAGCTGGCGTATTCTGGGATAGGTCACAACTGTTTAAAAATATAGAGGGACACGTTTCACTTACGCGATCTGGTCCAGTGCTATCATCCTCGGTGTGTAGCTATCCACAGAGTACACTAGACTGTATTCATGCACTGTTCAGGCCGTATTCGTCGCATATCTAGTAGACAACGAGATGCAGCGTCTGGAACCACAATAGCTCGCCACACTGTCTGTAGGTGTTTCGTTGCACCAATTCTCCACATGATTTTTTCACCCTGCAGTGTATCCTCCCCGGTTTGCACTGAAGAACATCCCCTTTAGTGTTAGATATTTCCTTTAGTGTAACTTGAGGTACCATTTACCTACGCGATGTCGAGCTCGGAATACCCCAGTGAATAAGACGCGAACATGCTTATCGGGAGGTCTGTGGTTCGAACACAACCTCGAAATCTCGACCGCTACTGACTGGTTTTTAGAAATCTAGCAATATCTCAGCATTCGTGCTACCTCCGGTTGATATGGCAGCTTGATACCGAAGGGAAGTCACAGGTGAATGAATATTCTCATTAGTCACACGATGCCAGAAGCGTGATTGAGTGTCCCTTCATTCGTTTTGGTCCGTTTTTACCTTCCCTATTTGTTAAAGCAGTAGGCGTATTCCGTTCGTCACTTTGTTTCAGTCCTATTTCAGTAGTAGTCCACGTCACACTGTTCTGGGGATGAAAGCTTCGAAGTACAAAGGTGACATCCAACCTTGTCCGCATTGCTCTTGGAGTTGTGATTTTCGTGTAGAGATTCTTGCCGTTTGACTCGGTCATTCTGATGTTTGTTAACTTTTACAATCGTTAGGTCACTTTTTTCGACAAAGCAGTAAACAGGAGACGATCCTTGAGTTGACTGGCGTTTTCTAGCCTTAAAAAGTGGAATTTATGTGATGTTCAACTGCCTACTGATCCGTAGTGGTTGTGGACCCTGGTTGTCCTTAGTTTTCCACATGGCCTCACGTAGATTGAAGTTTTTGGTGTTCCAATCCGGATCGAAAGTGGCGATACATTCAGGCTGTTCACTGTGAGGTGACGCATCATTGCATTCACTCAACCAAAACCCCTCATTGATGCACTAGTACATTCTTTTTGAGGTCGACATACCCGCACTGTGCACCTCTGTCGGAATTCTCATGACTGCTTTTTCCAGTCAGTTGCGCGGCAGTCAAACATGTGCGTTGATCAAGCAATCGCTTGTAAATCAACGTACGAAAGCTATGTACCCATTGCGACGTGTTGGAGAAACGACCAGGTGTAAAATACTGATAGTTCCCGACGAGTGTGAACTAGGTCTATCGATAACAGCCGACATCTCAGTGACCGGGCATTTCTATGGTGGTTCAGTAACGTGTCCGACTAGCGCAGTTCAGGACTACTACCTGTCTGTGTTACACTAAACGGACACGATATGTGTAGTCTTCGGGTGTGCGCCAATCTACGTAGTCTCTAAAATAAACAGCGTCGGGATTCCGTTTTTTCACAACTTTCCCTGCGGTTAGGAAGGCTTGCCTAGAAGACATTTTTTTGACGTAGTCTCTACATCACTGGCTGTGTGGATGTTCGAAGACGAGAGCGACCTTTGGTCATCCTATTCGTACGCACAGACTTCAACAACTAAACACAAATACCTAGACTTTTTCGCATCCTTCTCTACGGTCACTCAGCGAAATGTGTCGATTTACATTTTGTTTGTATGCCCTCCGTTTCTGGTATTTGTCTGATGCAGCATACATAGGATCTTATAGCTGTGGTCAGGTGCCTAATGCATACAACGAATACGTGTTCTGCTAAGAGTTAAACTCCCTAACTCGATCATCTGGTCGCTTTGTTAGGGATGCTTTGAGGCAGCCTTTGTGGTGGAGAACCCGGATATCATTGGAAACCCAGAAATATGCAGTAGATGTTACGCTAAAAATTGACTGACTAGCTTACTGTAGTAACGTATGCTCAGACAGCGAAATGTGTTGTTCATTTATCGCTCCTAATCGACGTTTTTTCTCGTCGGCTTGCCCATATAAACACTGAACTTCAGGTTAATCGGCGCTTCTTTTTTGTCAGTCCGTCCTTATGACAAAATATTCAGCACGTACACCCATACTTCACGTGGCAGCTGTGGCGTGACAGAAACAACACGATTATGGTACTCTTGTTTACAAATGGCAGTTGTTTTTTTCCTCAGTGAAAGGATTTGAAGTTTGGATTTTCAATTCTGCCTCGTTTAGCATAATCGGCCAGTAATTGAACGCTATCTGAAGTCAACAATAATGGTTCAACTAATCCTGAATGGGAGTTAGTCATAAAATTTCCCTAAAGGATCGGATTGGAGTCACGAGTGGCTGAGTGGTAGTATGTTTGATATGCAGTTGTATTCCAGTAATACCGATGTTTAGACATGCTCGCCTTCTAATACCCGCGCGCTCCCACAGGAAATCTCATTATCATTTCCTTTAAAGAATAATTTATCGCTCTTAACCGATGTTCATCTGCTACACAGCCCGTGTGTTAGGAATTTTCATCGATCCCTGACGTACGATTGCACCATGGGCCATCATTCTGGCGGGTTCTGACTCACATTCAACTAGAAAGACAGAGTAGGTGACTGTGTGGATGCTCAGCGCTACACGCAATGCACTTCACCAGACCTGTTCGTAGATAATCTGAAAAATCAGTCTCTTTGTAGAACCGTTTCATTGAGTACCTGCTGCTGAAAATGATCGCTTTACTTCATCCATTTCACAATGGCGTGATCATCTCTTTCAAATATTAGATGCAAGGAGTCTGCACTTTTCAAGGCCAATTTATTTGATCCGTTTGTATTGGCCAGCAGAAAATCACACTGAGATTCCGTCCGATGGCGGAACCTTGCACTGATAACCGTAATCACTGTTTATATCTGAATTAACTGGATTGCTTTGCTACTTTTAATGTTCTGAACTATTAACACTTGTTAACTTTGATGAGACAATCGGAAAATGGCAAGTTCCATTGACTGGAATTTTGACGGGTGCGGTCCAGCAGGACTAACCACCTTCAGTGAAAAACTACCGCTTCGCTGCAGTTGGATAAACCCACTCAACAGAGGACTCCATAGTGATTCAATACGAGTGATTTTCCCAACATCTGTGGGCTGCATACTGTAAACATCTCGCAGTCCAACTGGGTTCCCCAATTTTCGTGTACATGTTAAAGGTTAATGCACCCTTCTGGAGTAAATAGTGCTACCAAGAGGCCCCAATAGGACGAGCTAAACTAGATGTGGACACTGAAATTCTGAACACACAAACTGTTGCGGAGTTGCTGTAGCGTGTGAAAAATACCAACAGGTAGCTGATTATTGTGTCAGTTCGAACAGCCATGGGTCAAAATAGCGAGTACAGTCGTGATCACAGTAAGTCATAAGTGCAGTACTTTTTAGCAAATTTCTGAAATGTAACCTTCTATAGTTATAAAAAACTGACACCTTCCTTACCCATGTCGTAGTAAGAGATGTGTCTGTCGTTTCGTTTGTTGCGTCTCTGCCGGCTGGACTTAGACCTGATAATGTTTCGGGTTTAGGTACTGGAACCTTCGGATATCTGGTGATAGTTAAGTCGCCAATTGGTTCACTGTTGGGAGCCGTCTTTGTTGAAATTCAGACAGTCCTTCGTCATGATGAAACTTGTTCGTATCCGATAGCGTAGGGCATCAAAGTAGCGAAAATAGGTTTTCAGTGACCGTCACAACTCAAATAAATGCTTCCTCAGTCTACTGTAACCCGCCTCAGTTTTTTTTTCACTAGCCTTTCTCTACGTCCTCTCTTTTCTTAATTATCATCTTCGCCACCACCATCATCGGTATCATCTTCACAATCGTCTTCGTCAGTTGTGTCGGTGGATTCTAGCGCTTAACTGTCACATCATTGTTTCTCTGAGTTCTAACTCAAAATTCCACTAACCATTAACTATGAGGTGCTGAACTATCTGTGAAAAGGGAGGCCCATCTATAGGTCGATTTTTTTTAGGATTCATTTGAGTCTAACGTTGATATTGATCCAATTAACCTGTTTCACATTAGGCTGTTTGGTCCAGTTTAGGTGCGCAAACTAGTACAACTTTGTTTCACCTGATTTGATTGCTGGACACCTAGTCGCCACGTAAGTAGACGTACAGTCATCGACATGCGGTTTCAGAATGATGAGATAATACCGACATCGCAGTTACCGTCCCAGGAGACTATTAGTCCATCTTGTCTTCGACCATGGCTATCAGTATTCAGATGTATGTTGTGTAAATCTCTTCACGTTCATATCGTTTAGAGAAAATACCAGGGTAGTCTCTTCTTATGCTGAACGTCGTAGATGTTTGTGACGCGGCGCCAAGTGTGTGTTAGTGTTTTTGTTGCTCAGCATTCAAATTTCAATCGGCCTTTGGTATTAGTTTTTGTCCTTTTGGCTTCACGTTATATGATATCCATCTTGTATTTGTGAGTGCGTTTCTCACTTTGACTGTATGAGCAGCTCAGTAAGCACCATTCGTGTATTTCCAAGGGGTCTCAGGCCTAACTCGCACATTTAGCTATTATCTCCCAGTTTATAGCGTAACCGCGTGGTACCTTATCCTCGCTTACCCAGTCCACGGAAGATGGTCACCCTTGTTGATCAGACCTTCGTTCGTCCTCGAAGTGACAGTGAGATTCCCGGTAATATTGCCCTCATGTCACGCAGACATTTTCTTATTCTTATGTAGCCTATTAATATCCTCGCGCTCATCTGAACACTTCTCAGACAGGTGGGATTTTTCCACCCGTGTTTTTTGCTAGGCTTTGTTACAGGTGACCTGTGTGGAAATCAGAGTGCCCACAAGCGTTCACTAGCTATCCTCAGTGACCGTCTGCATAGCTTCACAACGGGCCTATCTCTCTCTATTGTACGAAAGTCCCAAATAACAAAACCGTTAGTCTAAGGCTGATATTCTTATCCTCTTGTGAACTTCCAACAGAGTGTAGTGTCGAATACTTACGATTTAAAATTAACCGTACACCTTCTGATGTCTATTCTAAGGTCAGCATTCAGTACGCAAAAATCCTTTCGTTTGGAATAGTTTACCTCACTTGTGGTGGTTTCTATCCGTTGAGTTTGGTGTGATATGATTACAGCCTTTCACATGTGGAAATCATCGCTTGCAGATGGAAATGTCAGTTTGTTTGGTGCGTAAGATACACTTATGTTGTGTTATCAAAAAAAAAACTTTCGGCACGTCGGAAATTCAGTCTGTAAGTTGTCTGGCTTTGTTCCGTCATGATGACAACTGATTATCATTGTTCTCGTGTCATATCTGACATCTGAAGCTAGGCATCGGTTGTTTTCACAGATACATCCGTTATCGGCTCACTTGGGAGCGGGCGAATTCATGGGGGAAGGTATGGCAGAACACCATACCGAGCTTAAGCTTTATGTTCGGCCGAAAGTGCGGCGCACCAGAACACAGACTGGACGCTTTACCATCACCATAATCGTCTTTAGTATCGTCATGGACAGCAGTGCTAAACACCGGCGCTAGTATGAGTCTAAATATTCATGCACGTGCGCCTTGTCTTTGACAGAAATGTTGACCCGTGTTTGGCTTATCAGAGATACCACCAAGTGAGCGGATTACAATCGGCTGAAGTGATAGAGATTCTAATAAAAAACAGTAAGTAGCCTAATGAGATTTGGTCCTTTTTATCAACAGGGTGCATCTGAAAACACCTCGTCCTAAGAAAGTAATTTCGACGGAGCTTCAGTTGCGAAAATTCATTTTTATTATTCTTGGATTCTGATTTATGGCCCATTTTTTTGCTTTTTTTCGCTATGACATTATCAATAAGGTTTAAATAGTGGCGCTTCATACTTTAACGAAAGGATATTTCGTCGATTGAAACGTGATCAACTGAGAAATTCGCGCTGGAATAAGCTCCCGAAATCAGAACGTATTGTGTGGATGTATTTGTAGTAAATGTGAAAACGACAATCTTCTCAGTACGTATTATCTCTTTCCGCCAACCATCTTTAAGCAACGCTTCTCACTTCCAGCAGCACGCAATTTGGCTTAAATGAATGACCGAACCACTGGCTTGCAAAATGTAACCTAACCATCACCGTACCACATTTACCCCGTTCTATGGCCTTTTGTGCCAAAACATGGTTCGTCATGTAGGTGCTGTGCTCTGACCTCTGACAGTGAGCAGAAAAAAATATGGTTGAACGTTGGGATGTGCATGTATCGACCAATATCGGCATTGACGCGGGTACATCACGTGACAAGAGTAAATTGACATGTCTCATTTGCTCACTGTTAACACCAATACCAAATATTTCTCACTAAATACGAAGGCCTTAGAACAAACAGGGTTAAATGCTGATACCAATGACGATTACTCTCGAAGTTATTTGAATAATGCCAGTCTGCTGAAGTAGGCCTCCGAGTTTCCGTCGGATTCTACGAAATTCCGCGTGACGGTGTCAATCCAGCAGCCATCGTCGTTTGACATGAAGGATACCGGAATAAGCTCAGCAGGTGACCATGCTGAGTCTTCTGGTTGTCTAGCCAGCGTCTTCAAGTGCTGTAGTTTCTACGTAATAACACAAAACGAGTTCTATTCCGTAAATGTGACAAGTGGATCAAAGCTAGGTATGCTAGTTGAAGAGACTGTCCCTAACATGGACGATGACGATGACAGTAAAACAGTACAAGATTCGGCAACCAGACTCTGTATTAACTAGCGATTTAAATGACTGTCGTCCAATTGCCTTTGAAGGCTGCTTTTTAAGGACCTTATTACTAGGTTATTCAAATGAATTTTTTCATTGCTGGTACAAACTAGAAGCAGACGATTTTGAGCCGATTCTGTAAACTTATTAGGCGTGTTCAATAGCCGCATTTGACAAGTATGGAAGTTTTGCCATTGCATTTCATAGTAAGTTGCCCATGTTCCGTTTTGATTGTTGAAATTCGGGAGATGGCCTGACAGGAAGCACTATTAGGGAGAACCCACACTGTTTCGAACCTCGACGTATTGCTTAATTGGATGTTCTGCTCAGTAGGAATCCGAAATCCATCAGGGTTATGGTGAATTTGCTTTAGAGCCATTATAAAGTTATGCATGAATTTTACAGGCAGATTGAAAATATTTAGTTATGCAAGACTGTAGACGTTTTTCTTCAGGTTGTTTTATCTTGTCCCAATTCGGAAGAAACATTTCCTAGCTTCGACAGTCTTTCATTGAGGATATGGGTCTTCAGTCCGTTGTTCCTTGGTACATTTTTCGTTCGTAAATATTCGCTGTATTTGACAGTTGTTTCCAACGTATGAACTCTATCGTTCTATCGTTTTGTCCTGTACAGTATTGATCCTCTTGGTGGGTGCCTTATTAGTGAAGTCGTTCTACTGTTATTTCACGCCACACACTGACTATCACTTGTCGTGTTTCGGTTTATTTCGGAGCAGCACAACCCGTTTTATTTAGCAACCGAGCCCAATGTCACAAATGAAACTGTTTCGTTTAGGTCATAGTTATGCTGTTTAGCTCTAGTGTTTCGCGAAGGATTTCGCTAGCGCGCAGGTTTCACGTTGCAGGAGGACCGAGTCTGTGAAATATCCCACTATAAACGTCTCGTAGATGGAGGTTAGGTTATTCCTGAAAGGAAGATGTTGTATTCACTGTAGATAAATTGGAACCTGTTTCCTTCGAGCTGTCGCTTAAATAAAGACGGTTCCTATAAAGACGGAGTGCTCTACAGGAACCTTTAGTTGTCCTCACATTTCTTCGGAAAACGGACGGAGCCGCTACAACGAGGTTGAATTTTAGTAGGAACGTCTTGGCTCGCTGAAATCACTTTCCTCAGAAGGTTTATTGGATTTTTGAAGGTTGCTTGTTGTGCGGTCGTTCCACTTACTTTATTTACTGGAAGAGTAATCTTTATACTTTGTATGTTTGTCTGGCGGTTCCAGTGAGATTCTTATGATCCAGCAAGCATCTTGTTGCCATATTGCGTGTCACTGTTCCCCAAGCACATATGCCGCTTCTGTTTTCGGCACACTACATGCGTTAATCACTTAATAGTGTGAAGTGATCGAATTAAATATCGGTTTGTTAGCCCTCGTACACAATGCCGCTTGTCGCTTCTGCTATCCTTTTCAGTTCACAATTGTTTTCCACTTTGTCTTGGCTTTGCAACGATGAACCATATTGCACGGCTATTGTTCTAATTAGTAACTTGCCTTGTTGCTGACCGATCAGACCCGTCTAATACACCAGACTAACGTCGCGTCAAAACACAATTCACCAAGTTCAAAGGAAAACTATTTTTTACCGGACGAATTTAAGCGCGACAGTACATACAAGCCACAGATTGTGAGCTGTCGCGCAATCGATTCAACTATCACACCGTTGTGGTCTGTTCTGCCTACGTCGGCGGAACACCCTTAAACTCATGCGAACGTGCATCGGAAAGTGTACTTTGAGTCAGCTGACTAATCGATCAAAGTAAAACAGAACTAAGCTCGATCGCAAAGCCTATCCAAGCGAATCAAATGTCGATCCGGATCTCCTAGCATTCAATGAAGCCATGCTGCTCAATCGCTGTTGACGGAGCCTATCCGCACAAAAGACCTTGACAGGCCCCATTAGCTTGCCTTCTAGTAGAATAGTGATTCTGATTGGTATAATAGTGACTGCTTGCCTCCGCCGTTTTATTCCTCTGTTCGGATGTAATCTAACCGTCTTCGGTACGTGGCTGACAACGTAAAACCGAAATTCCGACATCCTTCCAACTGTTCTTTATGTGACCGTTAAATAAGTAGAGCTCTTAAAAATCTTTCTGTTGATTCGTTTTCAAGTGGTTTGAGTCCAATGTGCAGAGATATGATCCACGTTCCGTGATCCAGTCCAAGTCGTTGGTCCCTTTTCGTTGATTTCAATATCTTGTATTTTGCAGGTTGGTGTACTTGATCTGCGGTTATACCTTGAGTCACATGTAATATCCAGTGCATTTACGTTTGCATGCTACTTGATAGAAGGTTATTGATGTGTAGTTGCTGTCCTTGCATGGTGTGGTCTGGCACTAACTATACGTTACCGACATACGTGGGCGTAGGTACGTCCCATTCGTTATGCTATCAGATTTCCGCTGCCCTTAGTTCTGTTTGGACCCGAATAGTATGAAGAGTTCTTATTTCTTTGAAGACATTCCCAACTATCCGAATTGATTGATTGCAGTAATTTCCACACGAATCGGAAGTGGCACCTGGCTCATTTTTGTTGCGTCCTCCGATGTCCCTAGGAAAACCAAGTTTCCGATCGTTGTGTTTGCGTGCCTTCATTTCCGACTATAACTCTGTATAACGTTTTATATTGCACCTCGTCGTGGTTTTCGCACTAAACAGTGCAAGTTAACGACTGGTCCTGTTGGCCTAGGATCAGGATGCGCTTAGGTTGCAAGATCGTCAATCGTAACTTTGGGGTGGGGCCACCGTACGTGATGTGGCATTAAACTTGGGTGGATTCAAGGTAACCGATTTCTTGCTGAGTCGTACTGTTAAAGCACGAACCCTCTAGATTAGCCGCGGTGATAGGGGATTTGAACCGGAAACTTATTTAATGACATCAATAATATATGAAGAAAATCAGTCTAACTGATTGTCATCCTTTTTATGACATGCGTGCTGTGCGCAGACACCTGGTATTTTCTCACATTCATGGAGGGACCTAATCGTTACACGTAATATTACTGGCACGATGTTTTTGCCGACGGCTATCATCTCAATGAGCGTCTAACTGAACATTTTAGGTGATCAACTTGCAAACGTTTCCCTTGTTAAACAGCTACTTATTTTTTTTACAGTTTCGTTCAAATTTTTAACTTTCACCCGGTACACTGTAGTTTACTATATTCCTGACAGTTGCTCTCTAGCCATACTTACAACAGTTAGTATAAACAATGAAGTTTATGTCGAGAACCAACAAAAACGTATTTCACTCAGTTGGAACCGGAAAGCGTGAAAAACACTGCAGTGATTGCATTTCCAACCTCTCTGAAACAAGAACAATCTGTATTGTGCCTTTTTATCTTAGGAGCTAGTTGCTCACATGCTACCGGCTTCAGTAGAGCCATTTTTATTTGGTGCCTACAAAAAACGTCATCTAGTAGTCCAGAACAAGAATCCGTCCTTCCTGAGTATCCTCCATATGTGTGTGGCTTACTCCTCAGCCGAATGTAGAATTCCAAGTTATATTTGTCATCCGGGTCATCTTGGTCTCAAGTGTCATGTGTACCAGGCTACGGTAAGGGCTGTATTACTGTGTGATTGCGAGACATGGCCGCTGTGGATAGATGATGTCAGGCGTCTTCGGGTTTTTTTACCCCTGATGTCTCAGAAGTGTTGCTAGTATCGGATGGCGCCAGTGAATTAGTAACGGGGTATTTAGTAAACGCAGTCACGAAGAAACCCCATCTTACCGTGGTTTGACGGTTTATGTACCTCCACGACCCATTGAGCTATATTATCCGTGCAACACTCGAAGAGTCTCATACCAGGTTGGTCAATGGTTAGAGGTCTGACGAACACAGTCTCCTGGTCCTCCAGGTTGGGGGTTGGAACATGTGGCAACTTGTTCCGTAGAAATGGTAATGCACTTGCATTTCCCCCCAAACACCGCTGCCTTGCGGTTAGGTTCTTGAGCCAAAGGCCTTGGTTGAGGACCCTAATCGTCCTCCTGTATAGGTGTGGGCGTCCTGAAAGCATCCCAGCCCACGTACAACCACGATACCTACGTTTAACAATAAATCCATGCCACATCGGCCGTCGCGTGGTGCCATCAGCCGGGTCGCCTTACTCGCTGCATACAGCAGGG
>SJOL01001473.1:9874-29696 GCA_004794785.1 Opisthorchis felineus | reverse complement strand
CTGCGCCTGGTTGGAGACGCTGCAAGATATGGCTGCCGATCGATGTCAGTGGCGTTCTTGTTGTCAGTTTCTATCCAGACTACCTGAATGAAGGTCTGGAGGTGTAGGCACCTCGGAATGATTGTAGTAAGCCAGCACTAAGTCCCTTCCGCGTCCACCTTTATTCTTTTCTTCGCAATAGAGCTTTCTAATAAATCATGGCTGTACGGCATCGAAGCATCAGTGTTGAACACTGATGTCATGCTGTCGATAATGATGACTGTGGGTATAGCCAGTCGACGTTTTTTCCACCTTTTAACCCGCCTTGGCAGATCATAGCTGGTGATGTGATTGCTTTTCATCTCCACATGTAGGCATTTTTCTGTTAGACTTTTTCCTTTCATTGACAACGTCCATTTGTTTCTATTTGATGCACGTGTAGTGCTGATCTTCAGTGAGTTGCTTGAGCCAATCACAAGATTCCGTTCATGGCCGCTTCGTTTTCGCGATACTAGATAGTCCGATTTGTCCCGTCTGTCTCCTGTCTGGGAGATTATTTTCTTCGACGAACACAGTCGACTTTTTAAGGTTGAGGGATGAAGTCTTTGACTGTGAAATACCCTTCAAAGTGTGGTGAGGTCTATGGTCTTTCACCCATGGTTTGCTCCCTATCACCTGGTTTTCCCTATCACCTCACGTTCTCGAACGCCGCGCCTCTTTTCGTATCATTCGCACTGCTCTGTTCAGGTTGGTCCGTTTTATTCTTTTGACAGACCCAAGGACCTGGACCAGCTGGTATAACCTCTGAATATGACTACGCCTATAACGGCTCCTGGAGTATGGGTGTGAAGGTAAGTTCTTGTCGAAATGATTTCACTGATGTACGGATGATGATTTATAACTAGGAATACCCAGAGTAAAGTGGGGTGCATCAGTTGGTGATGAGTGGACTCATGTTGGACTTTTGAACTTGGTGTCACTTGTCAGACTTTAAATGAAAACAGAAGCTACTTCGACATGTTCTCGTTGTTGATTTCCACCCCCTCCATATAAAGGGTGTGTCCTTTTTAAAAAAGCCACTATCTCTTGATCCTGACGAAAGAACTTGCACTTTAAGGGAAGTTATTCAAGGTTGCTGAAAACTTTTCGACAGACTTGTGAGTAGTGTTCCTTCGAGGATATGTACTGCGATATCTCGAATATCGTCCCAACTGAAACAGGAGGCGGCCTTTGTGCAGCACATTCAGTTGAGGGATATCATAACCGAGGGATTCAGCTGCGATTTAGTCGAGTTTACCGTTGAAGCCAAATTATTTTGCAAATGAGTCTGTTTCGCGAAATTGAGCTTGACTTGTCCTCACGGGAAATTCTTCAAGTGGGTAATAAAGCTTTAGAATGTGTTATCCGATTCATCTGTCAGGTAAGCCTACGTGTGTTAAAACTCCAGGAAACCTCCTTATAGTGTTTTTTTCGTTTTTGCTCCCATTTCGTGCTGTTACTATTATTACGACATGTTCCTTTTTATGCGCCCAATAGAAGTTGTACTAACGAAAAGCGTGGGTGATTATCGCAAAAGATCAAGTGGGCTCCTAGTCAACTCACTCGCAGGCTAAGTAAGAGTCAGTTGGGTGGAGTTCCTGATGGCCAGAGTTCACACTGAGATTTTGTGCAAATATGTAAGAGTCAAGGCAGCTGGATAAATATAGTTTACAGTGTATTCATTCGCGCCAAAGTGCAATACGGACTGCCCCTATGTTAACTAACACGTGCTGTCCTTCTGCTCCGTGTTTTTGGACTCCCATCAGTTGTCCGGACACTGTGTATAAAAATCACAATTCCACAATATGTTGCCACACAACTTGGTCTTGAAGTACGACGCACTCCATCGTTCTAATGTTAATTCTATGCTGATTGTGTTTTGACACAATGATCCCGAGGTTTTCCAGTTTTTAATCTTGTCCTGAGGGTTTTACTTCGAATTTGCCATTTTTTACAACCTGGCGCTTATTTCATCAGTTCTGCAGTCCTTTTTTGAATGTGGGTTCACTTCAATTTGCTCCAAGGCTAGTCTGCATAGGTAATACTCTCTCTGTTTCCAGCGCTCTTTTGTATCACGCAAATCTTTGTAGAAGTTATCGCGTCATCGTTCCGCTCACATTCAACACCACGTGCGATAGGCATTTCAAATCCACTTTGCTGGCATCCGTGTGATTGATTAACGGTTTATTCAGCTAAAGGCTGATCGGTTCGTGTTTATCCAGAGTTAGATCATCCGATCAGTTTTGTGGCCGGAATACGTCAAGTGGTCGAGATGGTTACAGACATGACTCGGTCACACACTCTATGGGTAGATCTCCACTCTACACTCCGCTGTTATCAGTGCATAGAATTGTGACGTGTGTATTCTTGTATGGATCTTCGTTGCTACCACTGCTGACTCAGCTGCTTTGGGTAGACCACAAAATTTCATACTCATAATCTAGGCTCAAAGTGTACTCATATACATTGGCTTCTCCGTTTTCGGTTTACAATTCCACAACGGCAACAGTTGTTTACCTGGCAGCCCACACAAACACAAAGCCTTAGTTAAGAAGCTCGCTTTATGTGTCACAGCTGGAAGAACAATCACGAAATGACCAGAAATCCTCACAAGGTTCTCCGACCATTTAGGTTTGGCTTAGTAATCACGGTGTCGGTCCCATGCGATTTACTGGACTGGTTAGCGTTAATGCTAGTCGTGTTTTCGCTTCTACAAAGGGTCTGTTTTGGGCCGGTGCTCTCCGGTCCTGATCGAATGAAGTTCAGCGAATTTCAATCTGAAACAACATCACTATTGCGGAAAGTATTGTTTGCTCAGTTTGTGTAGACAGCCATTGAGCGTACAAATCAGCAACCCTCATGTTGGTTACAAGCGTACGGCGTCAGACCCGGCATGGGCTTTCATACCTCAGAAACCAGTCATCCATGAAGAACACCCCGTAAGAAACGTCATCAGGAGGCCAAAACTCCCCTGAAGTTCCATCACTGGCTCCAACTCGAGGATACTTGTAGAATCAGCCATCAACCATTGATGACAAGTCATCACGGCTTGTTCATGAGGCAATAAATACCACGTGGGAACTTGGCATTTGATGTTCATACGGGCAGACGTCCGACTGTATAAGGTCGTGGAATGTCATTTCGATTACTTGCGTTCGACCCCAAAATTACCTGCTGACCTCGAGCTGAGACTTACGTTAACCTGGACCGAACCGTACTCATCCGTTCGCCCGCTATTTAAGAGCTGTATGAATTTTCTTGACTTACCATGTCATTGGAACCTAGGAGACCTGTCTGGACGAAGCAGTATCCTTGTTCGAGTGAATGTGATTTTCACGTCTTCTAGGAATGTCACAGATCCTCAGCGGAGTTGCTACTAGTTACCCCTATCAACTTTGGACCCTGTTTGGTTGGTCTATGCTTTTATGTCATAAAGGTCAATCTTACTTCATTCTCACTGGAACTAAGATGATGTTATTCTTCCTAGGCAACATAGTAATTGTTCATTTGAATGGTGATATGATATGGGCGGTTGTGCGCCAGTTCCTAACCACTCCCCTTGTGTTAGTGCGTTCTTATCGGGGCTTCCAGTGACGCTGGCTGGAATTCCATTCACCTCCCTTTTTAACTCCGCCTCCCCCCCCCCGCGATTCTTTTTCAGCTCAACCTAAGTTTGGCTATGAACCAGAATAACGAAACCCACCCGGGTTCATCCGCACACCGGCGAACGTTGCTTCCCGCTTCAGGACCAGCTAACCATCTATCTGCCACGGTAAGCCCACCCGCAGTGCCCGCGCATCAGAGTACACGCAGCATCGTGAATGGCTGCAAAGCGGACGCTGGTAGTGCAAGAGCGAAAGGTGTTACACGTGGACCGGCTTCCACCCTTGTACCACAAGAGTTCGATAGTCTATCGACGGACAGTTGCGATGACTCATGGGATAAAACCCATGGCCGTGTGGTTCGTGAGTTGACAAGTGAGTGGAAATGGGTGGGTATCTTTTCTTGACTTTTTTTACTGGTCTGCCCGACGGACTCATGCTGGTTCAAATGCCACTGAAGGTGCATCTTTTTCCCACTTGTCGCTGTCGACGTATTGTCACCGTTCTGCCATGCATTTCTGGAAAAAAGTGACAAAGTCCTTAGGAAACCTGCCATATGGGATGAAAAATGCTATTATAACTTCACTGAGTTGAAGGCCGTACAGTTACATCTGCAGACCTGTCACTCACTTACCGGGCTACAAATGATCTATAGGTCGCGTATCTCATGTTGTCCGCACTCATTACCTGGAGCAGACAGTTGGCTGATACTTCGATTTCGNCTGGTCTGCCCGACGGACCCATGCTGGTTCAAATGCCACTGAAGGTGCATCTTTTTCCCACTTGTCGCTGTCGACGTATTGTCACCGTTCTGGTATGCTGTAAAGAGCAAAATGTCCGAGGGAGTTTGTGGCACGTAGCATCTAACCGGCCAGCAAATTCATTTGAGTTAAAGCAAACACTGTGTCAGGAAGCCTGTGAACGGACACTACTATGGTCGCTACACCCATATCCACAGTTGACATCCAGAAAGATAAAGACACCTTAGCTGGCAACTGGTCACCACAGAATGAGCTGATCAGGACAGCACATGATCCAACACCAGAAAGATGCGACTAGGTCAATCATCGGTGGGATCGTTTGTATGCGGTCGTGATTTCCTGTGCTTCCGGCAGGACATTCGGAAACTACAGCCAAATCCGGTCAGAGGAATAGTGATAGTAGCTCTGTGGTAGTATAGCAGCTTTGTTGACTGGAAACAGCAACTGCTGAGTGGTTGTCCTTTATTAGGAACCTCCTCCAGCATCTCTGAATATTCGACTACCCGAACTGAATATGGAAAGTGTATAATACATCCAACCCACTTCAGAATAACCGAGGCATGTAAGTATCTAATTGCCCGACCTGCAGGTTTGCGCTTAACTCCACTAAGAATTCCGCTGCGTATAATTCATTCCAAATACCATGTATTTCATGCTGTTAGCCAACTACAAGCGGCTACGTTGCTTGAATGGTAGAACCTTAAAGTTCGCGTTATTTCCAACCCCAGTAAGATTGTGCCCGAAAGGCTTTGTATCTGTTTGCCAGAATACTGGTCACATTCACATCCGCCCTCTATTTCGAACAGACCTCCAGCTTTTCCAGCACAGTGATTCTAAGTAGACCCTACCAAATAGGGGGAGCACTGGACTCCAGTTTCGCTCTTATTTGGGTACACCAGCAGTGCACAGCGGTTGTGATATTTTCACTCCAGGCATCTGACACGCAAGGTGAATGTGTTGCCACTACTTCGCGAACGCACGCTTGACACACCTAAATTATCACATTTGAACAGGTAAACGTGTTAACGTTTGAGCAGTGTGATTGGTTTACTCAATAGCGCAAACACCAACCCAGTAACTGTCCTGGCTGTTTATCTATTAGCTCGCCTGTCAGAAACACCCAATCAGGTAGCGCCACAGACGTTTGAAATCTGCAATGACAAGCTCTTGAATAATCGTTGTTGGTTGTGGTTTTTTTAGAGGAACTTTCTTCTTGATATTTCGAAGGGTTCGGGCAAATGGATTTCATGTAATGCATTTAGTGCATCACGACTGTTGTGGAAGCGTCAATAAAAACTGTCTCACCTGTGGTTGTTGAGGGAACAATCAAAACTCATCATTTCTTCTGCCGAGACGCGCTATTCGGTTGTATAGGTTCGCTATTTGGGACTACTTCACCAGATTACACGTTAATCAACGATGCAACGTGAATGTCAGTGGAAACTGCTAACGACAGCCTGAGGCTAATTGAGCTGGGAATGTCGACTGAGCAACCACTAGCTTACACTTCACGACACGGTGATGATGTCACATCGATTCTTGATGAAATGTTCTTAACCCAGTTGTTCATTTAAGCGGTGCTTCTGAGACAAAAACCACTATGATGACTTTCTACTAGAAGGGAATACCAATCTTCCCATCAAGTTAAATTCCTTAGCAGTCAGTCAGGGGAAGTCTTACACTAATGAGGATAATGGCACCGAGCCTGATCCACTCAAAACACTGCAGACAACTGACAGTTTGTAGGTGAAGTGCAGCTAATAACGGTTGTTTGTGAAGTGATCATGCTTGAAAGTGTGCGTTGGTCTTCCACTGGAAGAAAAGTCTATGACATTGTCCACGGTTATCCAGAGATTGATAGTGCATTGGTAGGAGTTGCCTACAAATAGTTCACCAGGTTTGGAGTTCCCGTTACCTGTCCAGTCGGTTGCACTCAAACAAAACTTTGGCAATCTGCTTTTTTGCTCACCGAATACTAACACTGCATACATTTTTATATGGATATTCAGTTAGCGAAACAACCGTAGGATTGCTAGGTTTCTATTTCCGCTTTGGGCATCCCGGATCCCAATGTAAGCAGTAACTTGGAGTAAAAAAATCGTTCACTTGTAGCACCCTTTCGGTGCCTAACTGCCATGCCGCCAGAAGGAAGCACGATGGCTGAGATACTGCCAGGTTGCCCAAGCCTAGACAGGGAAATTCGAGATTCAGAGGTCTGGTTCGAACCACGTACCTTACGGTCAGTAAATTCGCGCTCCAACCACTGAGCCATCTCGCTATCTCGGAGTAAGGAACATGTGGCGTCCAGAATTGTGTTTCATACTGGGAGCACTTATATTTTCCTGACAAAAATTGAGTATTTTTACGAATCTATCAAGCCGGCAAATCAGTGGTCGAGCTTTCCACAACCAACGCAAAACCCCACCTTATTTCATGAATCGGTTTTCTTTTCTCTGTAATTCGCGTCAACTGCATCCTAGCGTTTTTTTATTTTCAGACTGTCGCGTTGTCGATCCAGCAGCTGTTCTTCCAGCAGTGGGTTTGTCCAACAGGGATGCATCGACCGTCGGTGTCCCCATTTCGGCGAAGTCGGTTGGCCAGGCATCCACCACAGTGGTTTTACCCCAATCAATCTGTGGTCCTCAGCTCGACCGACCGCGATCGGGTATCCTTCAGCACTCTCCGGCCGATTTGAGGACACCACAAAGCTGGACAGTGCGGGCTGCTAACCTACAGTCTTTGCCTTTGGAAGAACAACCGTACGTACTCGTCCCTCTTTTCCAGTATAACACACTGGTGATATGGTCGGCTTAAGGAGGCTTTCAGAGTTCAATATAGGATAGTGAAAATCATTGTCGTTTGATTCTCAGTACTTCGCATAATCGTTTGTGTGTGGCGGTTAACGAAACAAGATTAACTCGAGGGCTCGCATACAGAAATCATCCTATAAGGCATGTATCGCAAACAATACAAGGAGTCCTTAGACTTCGAGCGCTTTGCTTTTTGCCCTCCGCAACAGAATCATAACGGTGTTTTTATTTATTACATTAAGTATCCCTGGCTCAGCTAAAACTTTAACATTCTATGGGGAAGTCAGACGTAGTAAGACGCTTCAATCAGACTGCTCAGGGGAACCAGTAACTTTTGTTGACTTGTCCGAGGTATCGTAGAATGTGAACTTTGTAAACCCACAACCTGTCGGTTGGGTCTGGAATGATTATGACTCAGAGGAAAACCATAGATTGGTTCATCTTTCATCATACGATCATGCACACAACCGTCTTCATTTCATTCAATAAGCCGTGCTTTTTTACTGAAATTACAGCCATGTTAGTCCGCAACTGCCGGGCAAAATACAAAATGTGGAAATAGTCGTTCTGACAGCTTCAACTCAAAACCAATTCAAAGCAACGTGAAGCTTCCAGTAAACGAGCTGCTTATGACTGCACTGATTTGTTTGTATGGCAACCATACATGTTAGCAAGCTCTCTCATCGTAGAGAAAGACCGGGGGCAGTATGTGTTGCAACACCTGTCGGCTATTGTTTTAGCTCTGCGGATCTGCTCAAATTGTTCCACCTTGAAGCATATCTGGGCTTCCACAGACCTTGTCTTTTACGAGCTTACTCATAGATATCAGTAACGAACTTTCAACGCGGATTTTTCTCCTTTTTGAGCCTCTCACCTTCTGTTTTTCTTTCCCATAGTTTATGGGTTCTTCCAGCCTACCTAGCAAGCCCTATCTCCCATTTCAGCTATACTTCAATTCTATGGTATTTGCTTAGGTTTTCATGCACTGTTTTCTATTTTCATCATCCTCGTTTTTATCCGCATCCCACTTACCGTACATTTTCTCGCCTACGCCCTTTTGCCAAAGGTGGTTCCACCCGTCCCTAACCCGTTCTGACGCAGAGGAACTTATGTCCAACGAACCCGAGGGCAGTTTTCTCGTCCGGAACAGCGAGACCTGCATAAATGATTACTCCCTAACAATCAGGTATGCAATTCTTTCCATCAACAAACTGCTATGCGTCAGTTCAGATTGCATTTCATATTCCAGTATTTTCGGGAAAAGATTTTCGATGAGTTACATGTCACCCTGATCATAGACACCTTTTATCACGTTCACTGGCTCCCTGTATTAGTTCTACGTTTGCTTATGCCTGTTTAACCTCCTCGTACTTTTCTTGTCAATAGGCACAAAACCTTCCTGCATATGAAGATTTCTCGAAACCCCCGCGGCCAGTTCATTTTGGGTGAGTATAGCCAACCGTATGCAAGCGTGCCTCAAATGATCTACCATTATGCGTCTACCTCTGTACCCGTTCGTGGAGCTGAATATGTAATGCTCATTCATCCGGTATGTCGGCAGATTACCCGACCTCTACCACCGCCACCACAACCAGGCTGAAACGCCCTTCCAACTCCTTGAACCTCTATCAAACCCTCACACAGGCTTACAAGTTCCCTTTCGCGTCTCTACTCATTCCCTCCATGTGCCATGTCAGAATCGACTATAGCGCCTTGTTGATTTGTATTTCCACACAGAACTCCACGCGTGAACATGAGCTGCATTTCGAGTCAAATCAAACCATAAACTCGTCCATAAACACGCTTTCACCCCCATCCTCTGCTACCACTGAATCGTTTCTCAGAACCTTTTGTGATACGCGCTTTTTCAGTTCCCGTATTTTCCTCATCTAATATATTCGTCTGATCAACATTTGCACAACTCACCTGCATCCGACCAGCGTAGTACTTTCGGTGAACCAGTCATATTAGTTCTTCCAGTTACAATCCTCTCGACAGAGATAATCTACATTTGGAGTTTTTTCGTTTATGTCATTGGGCCATTTGATTTTCTCTTCATATTCGCGGACGTAGTTATCACGTCATTCAGCCGCTGAGTTTCATTTTTATTGCGTTTTACATCGCCCGGTTGCACCCCCCCCCCCAGTTCTGTACAGTATTCGGAGCTTTTGTACGTGGAGCCCTTCCCCACGTCGTCTCGCCCTCTCATTGACCGGTCACTGAATTTAAAACTATCGCTTGCTTCCGTCTGCTGAACAAGTGGCTTGGTCCATCATTTTGTCAGTATGAGCTTGAGTCATATACACTTTTATGCGGTGAGGTTTTTCGACCCGGAAATTCCATTTTCTTATTGTTGAATAGAAGTTAAAGATCGGTGGTACTGCGTGACGGTCTGAGGTGGTGGTACACTCGGCGAGACCATCGGTCTGATGAAAGGATACAGCCAAACATTGCCAGTACAACAGTGTTCTATGTGCACACACGCAGCAGTAGAAGGACGGAGTTGATGCATTTGACGTGTTGAGACGCTTCTACGTCTTTAAGGAAAACCAAATCCCAGCGAAATTCCCTGATTCTTCCAGTAAGGCTTCCCAGTGTGATGACCTTCATGCCGCGTAGTACCAAGCCAGTCTTGTGGTCGTCAATAAACTGTCCAGGGTGGTTTGCGTCAAAAGACGCAAATGTTGGCTACGTTCCTTCAATGCGCAGCTTCACTATATTTGCACAGGCCTTCTCAGTGAATTTCATTGGTCTTAAACTACCCACTCTCTTTCACGGGAACGTTATCCACTTCGTACGAAACCGAGCTGTTAGGCCACTCAGTGGATCCCTGTGAACAACACAACAAATGAAGAAGATTCGGCGATCTACCAGGTTTTTTATAACCTACAATATATCTGTTCCGACTGCTTTGTCCGAAAAGATAACAAACGGACTCTTGTTCTCCAGTCTCTTGCGTTTTATGTTGGCGTGAGACTTGATAGGTTTGATTGATATTTCGTCCTGTCAGTCAATCCAGTCCGGTGAAATGCTGAGAAGCGTTGTACAGCTGGTTCATCCTTATTGGGGATAATCAGCAGTGCATATCTCACAAAACTCAGAGTTTCGAACTCGCGACCTTCTAGCCGGTGCTTGAGCATCTAACTCGCTTGGCCACGAACGGCCGAATAGCAGTGTGATTAGCTCTAAGCTAGATAGGATATAGCGCCGCTCATCCTCCAATCACTGAAACAACATCACGTGGTCAGGTATTCTGTTTTAAGCGGAATCAACTGATTTTAAGTTTCTCCAGTCACCTGAGCTCGAGGTAGCTCAGTGTGTAAAGAACAAACTCACTGACCGGAAGGTCCGTGGTTCGAACCTAACCTCGACTGCACCTTTCTTGGCTTGGGCAACCTAACAGAATATCAGCCCTCACGCTTCCTTCCTTGACCTGACAGCTAGGCACCAGAAGGATGTTACAGCTGGACGATTATTTTATTACTATTGTCCTTCAGTCACGTGGTACTGTAAATTCACGAAAGAAGCCTTTGAAATCCAAGTGTAGGGCGGTATGTTTCTACCAATGCTGTGTAAGTTCCCCCTCAGCAGCAAGATGTCTCGCACTGATTGCCGCTCAACAACTGATTGCCAAGGCATGTACAGACCCTCAGGATCAGGGCTATATCTGTTGGAAAATGCCTGACAAAAAATTTAACATTTCGGTTAGTCTAATATTTTTCACCCATATGATCGCTTGGGATGCCTTGCGAAAGGCGTCCATAAGTGTAAACGTTGTAGTTCGATCCAGTGGGAAGTAACGCTTTGTATCCTGATCCCCGTATTTCACTTTCCCCTGCATATTAACTCGTGAGTTTCCGCATACGGGTGCTTCATATTAGGTGCTTTGGGACAAGTCCAGGCACACATTCCGTGCACCGAAAGAAACTTAATATGCCTTATATGTGGTTTATAAAAGGAAACGCCTAGCAATATTAAAACCGGGGGTGATTATGAGGACGAATAACCGATATCAGAATGTCGCGCTTCTCATAAGTTTGCTCTAAACTCTTCGACAGCCGGTGACCGGTTTCGCCCTTCTTAAAGCTCATCGGGTTGTAGCATTCCTCGAGTTGCGTCACCAGTAACTTTGTTAAGTCTATCCAACAGAACTGGGGACTGTCTCGGAATGCGTGCTCATATTGTTTTAAGTTCAGAGAGTTCGGAGGGCATTACCTTTGTCAGAGGGTACTCCTTGTAGGGAGTTATTTTGGTGTTAAAGCGTTTCGGCTAACAGCGACTGGTCAAAACAACTTTCAGAAACAGCTTCCAACAGCAAAACATCTGAGTTCGTTGAGCGTCGACTGGTACACCCGGTCCTTCTTGTTTTATTTATTTTCCGATCTCTCTAGTGGTAATTGTATAAAATCCTTCAGCTCTGCTCAGTTTCCAATTTGCATTATGTTTGGCTTTACCTAGTTAGTGCATGGCTGGCAATGTTGCGGAATATAGTTAGCTGTGGTGCGCGGCTTGGTTGTTGGTCTGTTCGCCGAACTTGGAAGTCGGATTGCAAACGTTAATTCGCCAATCAAGGTGACCTCGCCAGTGCAGGGATGACAGATGATGTCACTTCGATTGGTAATGAAATCACAATCTAGAACCGTTCGCCATACGCTTGCCAGTTCTACATCGCCACGCCCGTCAGTCTCGGCCTCAAAGCTTCAACATTTTGCAAACCCGTTTTGTGTGCAGTGTCTAGTGCATAGCCCATACAGCCGTAAACCCATCGATTGTTTACCAGACCCTTCTGAAACGATAATCTGGTGACTGTTCTGGAACAAGACTCGAGAATGGCCCATCAAAATATCACAACAGATTCAATAAAAACTATCTATGGGACTAAGTATGGAGGATTTGAGGCGAGACAAGATATCACCAAGAATGTATACACGTAATACACTACTCATGAGGTTGCTGAAAAAACTCCGACATCATACACGAGAGATTCAGTTGGGTTATGAGTTGGTCTCTCGTCAAAACCAAATTGATATGCAAATGAGTGTATTTGATGATATCACCAAGATTCTTTAACGAGATGGTTTCATGAGGTGACCGCTTAATTTCGGTAAACCTAGTATTTTGTACACTGAGAGTTTGATCTCCAATGGAATCTGCTGTCTACTGACTGGAATTCTTTGACTTCCAGTCACTGAGATTGAACTTTTGAAAAACAGGAACAGCTTTATAATTCTGCTGCGAATTTCATTATCTTCACATTGAACTTGAAATTCCAGCTATATCTGAATTGAAGTGTAGACCCTTGATCACGCACAGCTGTGAAGTGCACCCTTATCTTTCGAAGAGTGTTTAATTTCTGCTTATTTGTTCGCTAGCATGTCTTTATCTTTGTATACATCTCACATTTTTTGCAGCCTCAGCCTTATAGCTATTCGACATGGATGCATTTCGCCAATTCGACGGTGGAATGAGGCACATTAAAAAACATTTTTCACGCTTGAATTGGCATAT
Source organism: Opisthorchis felineus (assembly GCA_004794785.1). Taxonomy (NCBI): domain Eukaryota; kingdom Metazoa; phylum Platyhelminthes; class Trematoda; order Opisthorchiida; family Opisthorchiidae; genus Opisthorchis; species Opisthorchis felineus. Next base: position 16,997 of record SJOL01001473.1, on the reverse strand, counting down.
CCATTATTCAGTCAAGATTACGCTGGAATAGAAAGACCGTATCACTTGTATGATTCCTCCCTGCGGGAGTGATTCCGGTCAACTGGCACTCATGAATAAAATTAACCCTTTATCAACCGTGTTTGAAGTTCGAAGAGCGGTAGAATTATTCATTATCCGAGATTGTAAAGAGAACTGAAGTTCTGAAATCGCTTTAACTAAATCAACACTATCTGACACTAGACATAACTTTTTGTCAAACTCGTACCTGAGGCCGAGGCGTTTCTGACTGGCTTAGTGACGTTGGGGTTGTTGAACCTTTCTACTATCATGAAGTGGAAGCTTATACCGTGAGGCGCTGTATGCAATGGAAATGACTGTTCTGCTAGAAAAATAAAACACGTTGCACATCAGTGAGCTAACCTTCTACTTGACAGGTGTGGGAGCTTTGTTGGCGTAAACAGCGGCAGTTGTCATAATCAGACATTATGTACATATATTCATCCGGATCACTAAGGTTTTACCATTCCCCAACAACTTTTGAGGACTGCAGTTCTTTTTGAAGGCTAGTTACTTAACCGTGCGTTTCATTAAGTTTGTTCATCTCGAATCTTTTTTTACGTCGAGAACGGGCGCGGAATGAGTTCTGTCGATCTCTTATACACCCTTTTCTTCCCCTCGATTATTGTTCAGCTCACTATAAGCACTTGTACGAGCTTCAGCTAAATTATTTTTGGAATTTTGAAGTAGACTTTTCTCATTTATCAAGCCGGATCCTTGAACAAGGGACAGCCTTCGAACATGCGCATTCAACCCATCGCGTACAACGGTTCCGCAGCATCGGTTACGGGATGAAAAAAGCTACTCGGAAGAACAAAATGGAATTTGAAGAAATGAAATAACAGAATTCATTTCGGAAGCCACATTTGTAAAGTGGAGCCTCTATATCCCGCTATCGAAAATATTGATTTGGGGTCAGCTTATTTCGTTTACTGACCTGCCGTGGTATAATTCGATCAGAAACAAACCAAAACAATGCGTAGGGACGAGTAAGAGACGGAAAGCAGTTGACTGAACATAAAGTTAAGTGATTTCCGCGAAATATAAGATCGTAACATCACCGGTACAGAAATTACGAATGAGAAAATACAACAGTCACCGCAATATTGTGATGATGCATCATAGGTAATGGACTACACTGCACACAGCTGGTAATAAACACACTTTCGGGATTTACGTTACACCCTATTAATAGTGGAAAGGCGGCGTCCGTGGATATCGTCCGTGTCCAGAAGGTTAAAAACAAACTCCAACGGTCATTACGGACATTCTGTCTGCGTGTGGAATCAAGAACCTTCTTATCAAACCGTAAAACGAGATCTCGTTTCATTAATAAATATCTCAATGCTCCTTTTTGACTCAACAATTCCATTTCCTCGATGCACACAAACCTTTATTATCGTTGGCGATATAACTTGAACCAAAATTAGGACGAGAGAGATTGTGGGCAAATCGTCCATATCCGGCGTGTCTATCAAACCTCTTGATTATCGTTTGTTAGCGGTTCTTACTGATCTGACAGGAAGCGTTTCATCCAGCCAATTCCATGTGTTGGAACACCCGGCTTTAATGGACAGGAATGATGTCAACAAATGTTGTTTGGTCATTGTTGGACATTTTAAATTGTCTCGGTATTTTGCAGCCATACAAGCAACTATTTTGCATGGACCCGGGCAAAAAATCCCGCACGATTGAAAGAGAATTCGAGGACCGCAATAACCCAGGGAACGCAAATAAATGTGTGCTGTTTTGTGTGACGTCACAGGTCACAAGCTGTCCGTCTAGTTGGATAGCATTGTCATTACGTTATCACCCCCGAATACGACATCGGCTAGCAGTAGCAAACCACTGAGTTGCTGCAAAATTCTGTGAAACTCTCTGTGCTAGCATTGGTTCGAAATCCGTAGCCAATAACTGGCTTCGTATATGCTTATACTAGTCAGATTTTCCCATTGCTTGAAAGCAAATTTCGACACACTGTATTGTTAAGTCACACTCCATGAAAACCCGATACTGCATCTATAGGTGCTTTGGTCCCTCAGTGAAGACCGTCTGTGGCACAGTCCATCATACTGAAGCATTAGTGTTCTAAACCTCAGTTCCGTCAAGGTGTGAAAGCTCCGACGGTGCGTACCAGTGATCACAGGCGGAAATCATAGTGGCATAAGTGAGATTAGATATCAATAAAAGTTCCTCCTTTTTTGTCTACATAGATCGTTCGATATTCTACAAATTCTACACGAACAGTAAGCGCGTGCTAATTTCACTATTCAAAATATTGGTATTCACACTAATGACGAGTGAAATTGCGGCCGACCTCAAAAGCAATGCTTTTAATGTGCTACTTTACTGTGACTGACTCCCACGAGTCTTGCAAAGTTTCATAAGAATTTAAACTGACTGATGTCCGCAGTATCACCTGGTATTGTTCTCGGTTTGTTCCAGGCTTGGTTACGGCCAAATGAATCTCAAAAAAGGAGAAGCACTCTTAGCTGTTCGCATCCCTTTGAATCTACCTATCGCGCTCAAAATAATCCGATACCACCAGTTGTCAACGTCTTGTTACACTGAACGATCAAATAAGTGTGACAGAACCACTACTGCCCATGCCATTGAAGTGCCACAGCATAAGACAACATAAACTAAGTGAACTGAGGGAATGCAACCAGAGACAATGGAAATTTCGAATGGAATGGTTTACATCAGTGACCAATTCTGCGGTGCAATTCTCTGTAAGATGCGATTGCATTAATTCAGAGAACATGAACGTAATTATCGTTTTGTACAAAAACGCATTTGCTATTCTACGGATTAAGAATAGTTAAACTGTCTTAGTTCAGTTCGGCTTTTTCACAGCGAGTAGTATTAAGAAACTGTGTTGAATCTTTTGCATTTCTATTTTTGGGTGATAATGACTATAACTTGACTTGCGGTTATCAGCACCGCGGAGTGACCAGATCACATCATTTAGCGCTTGGGTAGACTGAGTAGCATGGATGATGACTAGACTAGCTCTACTCCTCGAGCTGTGGTGATAGAAAAGTGAGCAATTACGATGCAACACAATCTGTGCAAATAGTCCGGCCATTTCCACCTCCCAACTGATGAGGGCACTCTTGTCATAGTGTTTCTCGTAAATCGATTTTTTGCTACAGCAAATCTGGGCGAAATGTTTTCACAAGTTAACGTCATTCATAGAAATGATGTCCGTATACCTGATAAATGATGCACAAAAACCATATATTCACTTCTGTTTTTGCATGCAAATCGGTCTGATTGGGTTGGCATGCCTTAGAGTGGACACTTATCACCATAAACTGTGAAACAAAACCGATATGAGGCAGGAAAAGCCCTGGAATAAATGCATTAGAAAAACAAACTAGGTATTGTCCCTAACCGTGTATCCAACGTAGAGATGGATGATGTGATCACCAAACCTGATTAAGTTTGTTAGGGAGTACACGAACTTACATCCATATAGAGTACGTGTTACTTTCTGGATCCGGTGAAATGGATGTGGTGTATTATTGGAGCATTCATTAAAACCCCGATGGTAGTTCCAGTAGGATCAAAACCTCGACCTACTCAAACAAATCCTTTCCCCACAGCCATATGGAGGAGTAGGATTCATGTAACCAACTTATTCGGTTCAAAGACCAACGAATCATCTTGTATAAGAGGGTCTGTTTTTAGCCACTTGATTTCAAATAGTGTTTCTTCTTGTAAATAGCATGCTGACAATGACTTTAGCTGCCTGCCTTATACAATTTTATTTTCATTCAGTTGATCTTTTGTCCTGTGAGTGAGGTCAATCTATGCCGAAAAACGAGAAGCACTGAGCAACTCTTTCATCTTTGTTGGAAAATAATCAACAACGTGCAGCTCACCAACTTCCATGGAGATTCGTACTTGTGACTCATTCTGACTGCCAGTTGAAGACCAACCAGTTGAGCCACGAGCTTCTGATCATCAGTGATTAACTCACAGTTAGACAGGATATAGGGCCACCCAATCCCCAATTCGTATCACGCGTTACATGATAACTGGTTCCTTCAATGAGGAATATTTGGAAGGATGATTCACTCGAATTGTGACTCAATCCACCCTCTGAGCTACTATTAATTTGTTGAGAATAGTTTCCTGTTGCGAATAAAGTAGACGGACCTGCCGAAATGGGTTCTTACACTTGGCGAAGGCAATTTTATATGTTTCAGTGCTTCGAATTGCTGTATGGATTTCCGACACCTAATTAGATTTGTGACAACATCACTGTTTTTGAACATTTTATCCTTACAAGATGAAGGAGATTTCGCGTTTCAAATGATATACTTTGGTACCCACTGATATACACAATTGCATGTACGTGATCAAACGCTGTGATAGCAATTTTTAATATGTTGCTCACTCTACTAATCATTGGCTCATTTTATTCGAATTGGGGCGGGATGGTTCAGTGGTTAGGGTTAGGGTTAGCGTAAGTCTCGACAGACTTACCCGTTACCTTCCGGACTAGAGGCGAAATGGCCCAGTCGTTAGAGCGCGAATTTACTGACCGGAAGCTCTGTGATTCGAACCCGACCTCTGCATCTCGACTTCCCCTGTCTAGGCTTGGGCAACCTGGCAGTATCCCAGCCCTCGTGCTTACTTCGGTTGGCATGGCAGCCAAGCATCGAAAGAGTGTCACAGCTGAATTATTTTTTTATTCGAATTTGCAAGCAATGGTTAGCTGAGACAGTCACATGAACCTCTGCGAAAACATCGACTCTGATAGTTTGTGAACATTTTTCGGCCTGCCGAACAAATTTAGTTACTGTAACCTAAAGTAAGTAAACATGGTGTCATTTTTGTCCACCGTCATACAGAGGATCTTACAAATATGCTAGAAGCCAGGAAATGTGTGCCCGATGAAGGTTACTGTTTGCGGAAGGGAATAAGTGTGAACGCATGTCTTCTAAATCGTTAAGGAAATGAATTTGCAGACAATTCATTTGACCCTGACATCCGAGAAATCGGAGGATTGTTAGACTGAACACTAAAAAGAGACTGGAGAAATCCTCAGTGTGGATCCCGAGTCAATGCAGCGGTGTAGCCTGTTATGAAATTTTCCGACAGTTTCTCACATTTACTGCTTATGTTTTATTGTTCTAAACTATTGTATCAAAAATTTCAGTGATGCGGCTTGGATATTCTTTGACTGATTCTTAATCTATTTGGTTCAGATTTGTTGGATTTATTAGGATTAAGTCCGATGTTTGCCGGATACACTCCAGGGTGAGCATTACGCCTCTATTAGTCCGCACTGTATTTCGCTTGCGTCAGCCATTGTATGAATTTCATTTGGTATATATTGCAACGAATGTAAGTTGGTCGGGTCTGTCAACGCTAAGCTGACGTCTTTCGAGCTGGTGCGTAGCTTTCTCCCTGCTTGAGTCACCCAGACTTTTCGACAAATTCTCACATTCAACGGTTGCTTTTTATTGTTCTATTATATTGTGACAAAAATTTCACTGACGCTGCTTGGATATTCTTTAATTGGTTTTGAATGCATTTGGATCAACTTACCGCAAAAGCCTAGTCGTATCCTGGGATCTGATAACCCTACATTTGCTATGTTCCATATGAAGTCAAAACAACCAACAAATGTGGGCACCCTGTAAGCTAAACGTTGTCGCGAAGGTGGAACTAGATTTACTTCTGAACGGGCCATTTTGAGTTGCATGTTGACTGCATTGTCCTAATACTTGGTGGTCTTGTTTATGTGCTTCATTTTCGTATAGTATAATAGTAGTATACTGGTATATACATGCCCATCAATATTCGATGAGTAGATTTAACAGATAGATTGAGCTTCACTGAACTCTTCAAACATGGTTTCTGGAGCTTGGATTCTTCAGTCACAGTTATTTTGCTTTCTATACCAGCGTATTCAAGATATTGCAGCATATTCATTGTATATCCAGTGATCTTACAATACTCGCGCAGCGCTTTGCAACTGCGCACTGTTGATGTCAACTCGAACGGTGATGAAAGTTTGGCAGACAAATTGCCCAGCTCAGTGACCAATCCACCGGTCTCCTCTTGCTTCTATGACTTATCTACACCAAGTATCAGTTTTATCACATCCAGAAGTTCAACTGTTCTCATTTTCAATGGGACTGTCTTCGATCTCTCAAAATTCTGGTGCTCCTTTTTATCTATAGAGTGTCAGTGTCCAACGAGTAGCACACAAGGGTAACGGCTCAGCTGAGATCAAAATATCAGTGTGCAAGATACCTCACACCACAAGTTCGGAATTTTCTGTTCTATCCCCGGGTAAATGCTTACACGGATACTGAAAGGGCGAAAGCACCATCAGTTGATCTTTTTATCGCAACACGATGCGAAACAGACAGGTCCGAAAATATACTCACAAATATCGGTAAAATCTTCAGTGGGCTGCATAAACTGTTACGGTTTGGTGACAACATTTTCCCAGTATCTATTACAAAAGGTAAGCGTCAGCGTCGATTGCGAAAATCTAAACAGCGAATCACCGGTGACTGTGGATAAACACAATCAAAATATCCGCCTAACCTCACGCAGAAGAGACCTTAATTACGCAACCCAATTGAGTAATTATTTAAACGATCAAATGCAGTACAGTCTCACGATACGTAGCGGGATAAACATTAACAGTCGGATAGTTCCCGAAAGTCTTTTCGGTTCTCCGCCCGGAGTATTATTTGAACATCGTAATTCTACTAAACACAAGTTTGGTTTAGGAAGCGGACTCCACAGTTTGAAGGTGAGAGCAGGATGACAGAGTGGTCGAAATTATCTTATCGCGGGGTATCCAAACCGAAACCATGCATATTTGAGAAAGCTAGGCCAATCAATGTACGACATTTAGAGTCTGCAGAACTGGACGAATGATGATGATGCATCACTGCTAACCATTGTATTGGCCAATCTACAACTCTAGTGGTCGAGACCGAGACATATTAAGCAGACATACGCAGTCCAACTACCAAGTGATGAGACTCATAGAAGTGAAGCGCTCCTTACTATCTCTTATTTTCGGTTCAGTATTCTTACTAGTTTTAAA
>SJOL01001468.1:64085-103666 GCA_004794785.1 Opisthorchis felineus | reverse complement strand
CCATGTCCCAGTGGAGCGTTAATTGTCACCCGATCGGTGAAGTGTCTTTCTTTGGTGATGACCAAATCCAAGAGGGATGGTTGTTGGCCTGCGCGGTATCTGGCGGGTGCAACGACATGTTGAGTCCAAGCGCTCTGTTGAACGACTTTGGTCAAGGCCGCTGAAAAAGGTCCACCTGATCCGACGCGCTGGAGCTTCATCCAGGGGGCCTTTGGAGCGTTGAAATCACCTACCAGCAAGAGCTGAGTGGAATGGTAGCTGGAGGAGAGTTGCTCAAGGGTATGTATGAGGAGTTGGTCATCTTCCGGAGGACTCGAGGGGCAATGGTAGACCACACCGAAAAGGAGAGAATCAGACCCGCGCAGCGGGATTTGAATCCACAGTGCATAACAAAAAGATGAAGGAGTGGTATCAGAGAGGACAATCGGGATGGGCAGAGCCGCATGTAGGCACAAAGCCAACCCACCAGCCCTCCCTCGTTTTGAGTCAGCTCAAAAAATGGAGTAGCCGTCTATCGAGATCTCCGCGTCGGAGACATCTGGTGTGAGCCAGGTCTCACTATGGACGGCTGTTCAAGGTAAACTGACTGTTTAATATCGCAAAGTTTGTTGAAAAGGCTGAGGCAGTTAGTGGACAAGCATTTCAACACTCTTTCTGCTGCCTCCGAAGGTGAGGAGCCGAGAGGTGTGTAACCAGAGAGGATAGCCGGCTTAATAGTTGAACGTCTGGTTTGAGTCCAAGGCTTCGAATGGGCCTCTGCGGCATACTGGTTTCCTTCCGGTCTTGGTGGTTTCGAGGGCTGCTTTTCATGTGCCGGGTTTGATTCTCCCCGCGGTTTGATCGGAAAGGTGTCTCTGTGGGTCCCTGAAAGCTGAGTTGCAACACCTGGAGGTAGTTCTTTTGGTGGGGCTCACATGAGGCTCGTTTTCACAGAGAATGGCACCTTGAAGCAAGCCAGTAGGATTCTGGCGGTCAGCGTCGCCAACTGGATGAACGGGGCGCTATCCGGTTCGTTGTGGTCAGGCTTGTGGCTTTGGCTTTCGGAGTTCTGGCGACGACTGAGTCCATAATCGAAGAGATCACTTTCGGCGGAATGCAGCTGGAGATTCGCAGCTTCACATTCTCAGTGGCTCTAGGGTTTTTGTAGCATTCCCCGATGTCAAAGTCATCGCGTGTCAATGCGTATTTCCGTGAAGCTGGGTGTGGAAGCGGAGACAGGAAATGCGACCAGACGGGACCCGACGCCATGGTCCAAACCTTCATCTGCAGCTAGTTCAGGGAGCGGGTCATAAGCCGGCAGACAGCTTCATCGTTTAGTGTAACCCGTAAGCTTATAAAAGGAGTCTAAAAAGCCATGAGGTTGTTAACAAAACGGTTCACCGGCGTTCGTTCAGTGTGGACGGGCGAGCTGGAAACGTAAGCCATCAGTCGGTTGGGGGCTGTGGTGAACACTAACAAACAAAGTGTGGATTTGGATGGTTAGCTGATACTGCATGCCACATATAGACAGGTACACGATTAAGTCTGGAATTTGGACGAGTCTAGAGTAAATAGTAGTTCAAAGCGTACTAGACGTTCAAAGAACTTCCTCGGTTCGCTGTTCATTATTTCCATACATGTAACCAGATCCGCTAAATGGTGAACGTACGTTCTTATTACAGGCCTATGCACTAATGAACCCCAACTTCGTCATATATTACACATTTGGGAGAACGGCCAGGCCGGGAATAAAGCACAATTAGAGCGGCCGGGCATGCAACGGGTGACCGCTTTAGGGAAAGGCCATGGATGTAGGAAGATAAACTAACTGAGTCTTCTCACTTTTCCTCGACCAAATATGTGATAATCTGATCTAGGGCCGCCAACAATCGAAACATGATAGAACCATGGCCGATTTAAGCCACCGGAACAAGCAGATGCCAGCAGCTCCTTTTGTCTTCAAATATATAGGACGGCTTCAGAACCACAGCACTGAATGAGCTACTCCGGGAGTAACGGGCATACGTGTGCGAATGGTCGTTCACGTGGGTGAGAAAAATTAAATGGTGATAAGGTGAATTGTCGGGGAGCTCTGATTAAGGCCGGCGCAAAGAATGTCTAGGTTGACATAGCTTCTGCGAGACACGTTGGACCGTAAAAAAAGATCGATGATCCAGCTTAAACTGCCTTAAAATCTCCATACATCAAGCCTATGGCGCAGTAAGTTGTGCGAATACTTTTAAAAACCTGAATAAAAGGGCGCTCGTGAAGAGTCTCTAATTTCCGGACTGCGTTGATCTGTCCGTAAGAAACCGCACAACTGATACATAAAAACAGTACGACAGGAGGTTGCGCTGCTAACAAAGTTGCCATATGTTGTTGATAAGGTGATTTGAAATGACTTTTAGGCGGACATTTTCCATCACACTGAGATGTATGCTGACGAAGCTAATAAGGTTGCAGCTGCCGAGTGATAATTGTTTATGAGTTCTGGAGATTGATACGGTAGTCTGTTTCTCTCAGGCTGAAGAATACTTGCCCCCACAGTGCGATTTAGAAGTGGTAAATTAACCGTGACAGAATTCAAAAATACGGACTTTGGCTATTACTACCGGATCGTTCATGTCCCTGAGGAGGACATTTGGTTTGTTTCTTCAGGTTTGTATCATGCATTAAGGTATGCATTTTTTGCAAAAGCTGGTATCTTGATCGGCTTTCTTCAGCCCATCTAGAATATCTAACTCACAGCAGCTGGGTATCTTGAAGAATGGCGGAACATCTAGCGGGTCAGTTGTAATTGTAAGAAAAACAGGTTAAGCCTCAAGTAAGGGGATGCCGTATATTCAACGCAGCCTTCGTTTTGATCCAAAGTGCTCTGGGACATTCAAGGATGGCCACCACAACAGGCCCAAGATTTTTCTCAGATTAGGTCAATGAGAATGCTCCCAGCAGGAAAAGGCGCATTCGTCTGAACCTCGGGTGCTGGAGATCTCGAAACAACATCGTGGTTCAGGGTGGCAGTAAAATTCCACAGGGCAGTTTGGTCGCCCTGACCCGTGAAGCCCGAGCTGCCAATTTTGCGGTAACCCTGGGGGTAACTAGATCCCCTCGGCGCAACGTGGGGCGGTGTGCCTGTGGAAATAATGCGGCCGGAGAAAATATTCGTCGGGGTGCCCTTGACATTCTCATCCATATTCTAACTCCCACTCAACATAGGATGGCTCGCAAAACCTCGTCTACCTATTTCTTTAACCCAATGTAGCTCATGCTTACCGTCTCTTAGTCTTTAATAATCTCTTCCCGGATTCCGTAATGTTTCTTTACCTCGGTCCGTGGCCTTGAGAAAGACAGCAGCATGCTTCACTCATCAAGTCCGATGGTGTGGTACTAAGAAAAACGTTCCATGGGAGATTCAAGATATAAACAAACGAAGCGGTATTATTCCACTAATGTAGCAGCAGGCTGATCAGTCCGCTGTTTTGCGATAGACCATGGAAACTACTTTGATTCTGTTACCTGATACGAGAGCATGTCTTGCTTTCTTGTTTAGTATCCCGACTCCTCTCTCAGCCTAATGACAAAGTATTCCTGTGAATCTCGAGGGCTGCTCGGCGAAGGCGTTCGCCGTGCGGCGTGAGGACGGATAAGAGAAAAGTATGAAGTTGAATACCTGAACCGGCCTGACTGTGCGACTCGCCCAAAGTCCGCGGTAATCATTACAGAACTAAAATGGCCCAGAAGGCATGTTGCTTATCGGATTAGGGGGCGCAATTTCACCCTTATTACTTGCATTCACCTTCATGGACTTGTGCAAAGCGCACACCATAGTGACTCTTGAACCCGCCAAGCAAAATGGCCAATTGAAAATCATGGAATACCCAACCATCATTGAGCGCTTGCAACGAGCAATTTCATCGATCATGTTCCCACAGGTTATGGGGTTCACCTGGAGACCCTTGGGCAACCACCCCAGAAGTTGCCGCATTCGCGCAGAACTTACCTCCATTTGGCTATGGTTTTACGGACACATTCTTCAAACCGAACCCAACAATGCGCCACGGATGTTGATGAAACCCTCCAGGGATAGAGCCCGCTTCCAGGTAGTGTCACTTTTTAGGGTTTTGATAGATTTGTGTTATATAACTGTCTCTCATCTGCCAGCGCCACGTCCAAGGCTAGGACGAAATCGCATTGGATGCACGGATTTCGAGGATGCGCGGATTATTGCACAGGATCGAGGCCTTTTTCCATGCTTTCCTGTTCGGATCTGTTCCTCCTCGTAAACGGCTTCCGTTCGCATGAAAGACACATGAGAAGAGGAACGGGGCAGTGATCTCTAAGTTCTCAGCGCTGAGCAATAAGCATGTCAGCGCGAACCAGCGTCAGAGGAAGTTTATTCCCGCACAAACCATAAAAATGAGAAAATTGTTGCCTGTAACGTTGGAAACATTCTCACGATGTACTCGCCGTGCATTAGTTGGGTCGGCCAAGCCATGTTTAAACAAGGCGTACGAAAATGCTGGGTCCCGACATTCCTGGGGGTAGAGATCGAGCAGCTCGAAACGTGTTTCACAGCCAAAGGATTGAGGCCAGAAGCCATCTTCGTAGTAGCTCGTTGGGCATTCTCAACGAGGGCTACTTCCTTCTTGCGTCCTGATGGACAACCTGACTGACACATTCGGGAAGCCGTCTTGCGTAGGGCCCATAGAGCATCTGGTTGTCCATGCAAGCAACGCGGTGAAGTTGCGCCGCATCATCAGTAGAACGACGAATACCTTTGGAGCTGGTTTCCCATAGTGGAGTGGGAATGTTTGACCAGAGCCAGATATGTAATTTTTCAGATATTTATCCTCGTAATCTCTTCTGGTGCATTCTCACCATGCGCTGCATCTCCTCCGGATGACACATGGACGAATTTTCGTTATTCAGACGAAGCTGCCCGTCCACTGATCACCGCTTTGGAGCGCTTACACCCACTGAGAAGGCGCTGACGTTGGAGCTCCAGGATTTCAAATCGTCGCAGGAAGTAGACTTGGACTTGATCGTGCATCTGGAGGTTCGTTGGCACGGACCAGAATGAGGCATGTTCCTAAAACGGAGCCTTGGGGAATTCCAATGGAGACGGTTGCAGACAAAGAGAATGTTGAGCAGCTTTTTATTAGGAATGTTATACACGATAAAAACTCCTTAATTTGGCGTAATATTTCCCCTTCAATCTCAGAAGGCTCGACAGACTTTTTACAGCGTTTAGAAGCTTAATTACAAAAGCCAAGACCATAAGAAGCGACGCTACATCCCTTTATCAATTATGTCTTTCAAAAGAAACGAAGCCACTAAAGCGCCAGAAAGATAGGAAGAACGCCCTAACACTCCTCACCAATCGATGTTAACCTGAACGGTGTACAGGCTGACCAGTTTAAGTGTGCTAATCTCGGCCGCGGCTACTCGATTTAGTTTCGTTATTCAGGCGTGGTTTGCCTTTTGGTTGTCCTCGCTACACAATGAGTAGGGTCCCGAAAGTGTTCGGGAAGACTTATACGACCCCTCGTCGGCCGTTTGAGAAGGAGCGTTTAGACCAGGAACTGAAGCTGATTGGCGAATATGGGCTTCGAAATAAACGTGAGGTGTGGAGGGTGAAGTATATGCTCGCCAAGATCCGAAAGTCCGCCCGCGAACTTCTGACACTGGACGAGAAGGACCCTCGAAGGCTATTTGGAGGTGAGGTCGCCACTTCTGTATTCGTTTACTTCAAGGTTCCGCTCTACTTCGCCGACTAGTAAGGGTTGGTGTGTTGCCTGAGGATAAAATGAAGCTTGATTTTGTCCTGGGCCTTAAAATAGAGGATTTTCTGGAGCGCCGGTTGCAGACGCTGGTTTTCAAACTGGGACTTGCCAGAAGCATTCACCACGCCCGAGTCTTGATTCGTCAGCGGCACATTGGCGTGCGTAAACAAATGGTGAATTGTCCTGGTTACCTGGTGCGCCTTGACTCTTCTAAGCATATCGATTTCACCCTGAATTCCCCGTATGGAAGCGGTGGACCAGGTAAGATTTATTTGCACCTTGCTATTGCTCCGTTTAGGTCGTGTCAAGAGGAAGAAGATGAGGAAGGCGCAAGGTGGGGATGCCGACAACGGAAGTGAAGAAGAATAAGGCATATATTGATAATAAAATTGCCGGATACTCCTGCGTTGTGGGCCGCTTTTGCATTCGGGTTGGTGGGTATTCAAACTCTACTTCATTGTAGGTCATTTGTGGTGCGAACAATGACAGTTTACAAGGTCTTAGGTTACTCATTTCTTACACGAAACAACAGGATTCGTCACTGGGTCAGCCTATGTGTAGTCAACTGTTGTAGTGTTGTGCCCCCCTCTGGTCACTCGTGTTACCAGAGCAACTCCCGTGGCTTTGAAACCAGTATTTTCTTTCAGACCTGTGCCTGAAGCCATCACATGTGGAGCTCGATTCAGTCTCAGAAGTGTCCGACTGTATGTCTACTGAAGCGTCATTGTGGTACTGCTGCTGACGAACTTCCACCTGCTCTGTTCAAGAATGTCGGTGAATTCTAGCCTGTTTGCGTTCAACTGGGAGCAGGAGACCGTCCCAGTCATCTGGGGCGAGTCGATAATAACGCTCATTTTCAAAAAGAGTCCTTTTGACTCCCGTTATGACGGCTTCTGGCGTCCCTGATTCTTCGTCATCTTATGGCAGGAGGCAAATCCTTAACCCATGGGAATCAAGCGGGTTTTCGAAGCTTCGACGATATCATCGCACTCCACCTGGTGTCAGAGAATGTACAGGCGACCCACTATCTTGGTGTTCCTCGACATCAAGAGTGCTTTGGATTCTGTCGATCGGTCACTACTGTGAACCACACCTGCCCAACGGGGTATGATCCAGAAATTCGAACGTAATCTGGTCCCTACATTCTGTGCGTGTAAAAGCGTATGCTGAACTCTCTAGAAGCCTCCCAGTGAAAAGCCCGACAAGGACGTTCACTCTTTCCACTCTGGTTCAGCTTCGTCATTGATTAAATGAGCCGAATGCGGGAGTACGCAGTCAACATCGCGCTCATCTTTGGAGACCAAGGAGAAGCACAAGCCCTGTTGAATAGACTGACCACCGTCATACCATCTTTCGGCATGCGCCTACAACCTAAGTGCAAAGTCATGCTTCGGAACTTGCTGTCTCTGAACAAGCCCCTTACAATTCAAGAAGAATCACTGGAGGTTGTGGAGGTTGTTACATACCTCGGTAGTTGAATCGGCTCTGACGGAAGTGCATCTGATGGAGTCAGTGCACGAATCTCATCGGCCCGAATCACGTCTGCTAATTTTCGTCACTTGTAGCGTCACAGAGGCACAGTACAGGTTCTTGGTGGTCGCGTATCTCGGACTACCGTAACGGTTGTATTGTATTTGTGAGGCAGCCTCGGCGGACAGATGATATGAGGCCTGCTCAGTATCTTGTCCACCCATGCCTCAGAATCGTTGCTCGTGTCGGATGGCATCAGAGGTTTAGTAACAAGTTAATTAGAAAATGCTGCTCGGTTGTGCGGTGGGTATTTCAATCACGGAAAACAAGGCTCATCAACTACGGTGGCTGGGCCATGTGGTACGCATGCAGAACCGAAGTCGGACGAGGCGAGTGTTGTTCTCCGTGCTTTCTTAGAGATGTCGGAAACCGCGAGGTGGGCAACGAATAGGTTGGCGGAAAAGCGTGGAAGAGATGAAGAGCTTGGGCGTTCATCTGGTTCGCCTTGCACTTGGCTGGAGATGGGTTAGTTGTTAGAGCGCGAATTTACTGACCGCAAGGTCCGTGGTTCGAACCCGGCCTCTTCTTATAGACTTCCCGTCTAGGCTTGGTCAACCTGGCAGTATCCCAGCTCTCGTGCTTCCTTCTGGTGGCATGCAATTAGGCATCGAAAGGGTGCTATCGCTGAACGATTTTTTTTACTTGGCTGGAGACATTGCAAGGAATGGCTGATGATCGATGTCATGGCCGTTCGTGCGGCCAGTCTCTTTCCAGATTGAACGTTTGCAGGTGTATGCATCTCATAATGCTTCCGTCATGCCAACACTTGACCTCCTCTTTCACCCAGTCCTTGAACGCACTTAGATAAACTTTGTGCTTGTTAGGCAGTGGAGCATCAGGGCGAAGGCTGATGTAGCTCTATTTCATGAAAATGCCCGCTGAGCTAACTGCTCGTTGACAATGACACAAGATCTCCATAAATAGCTCCGTTCCTAAAGCCTAAATGCATGACATTACCTGCCTGAGCTCTGTGCTGCCGAGAATCTTCTGTCTTTTTAAATGCCAGACCTCTTCCAGGCTCTTGCCAACGTTTCAAAATAGGTTGGGTCTTGGCTAGTCGGACGGTCTTATGACTGATTGATAGCGAATGCAAGGGTACACGAAGAATTAGTTCTTACGATCACCACCGCAACTGATCAAGGATTGCCGATCGGTGGAACACAGTATTCTTAATCTATAGGTAGCAGCTATCGTTTCCAGTGCCTGCTGAGGCGGCCACAGCATCCGCTCCCATGACCAATGTTGGCAAACGTAAGACTCGGAGGGTCCGAGAAGTCCGAAGGATTATTGGCGAATGCTTCATTTCCTCGAAACCCCATTGAACTTTACTACTCTGTAACACCTAACAAATATTAACCCACATCGTATTCCGACAGACGTGGTAGTCTGCTTTCCTTCCGTATTCACCATCATTCCACATGAGGTCAAATTCTGAATCAGGTGCTGCGGTATCCGGTCAAGTGGTTTGCTGGATTCTACAAATACTTACTGGCGACCATTGCCAACCTCTATACGGGTTTTCCTATGCAGAAAAATATCAGAGACGCCAGGATCACTTTTAATAGTAGTATATGAGGCCAGTGCTCGACATTTCTCGTTGTGTCTAGTGAATGTGGGTGGGGTTCAGTTTGTATGATGGTAAACTATCTCAAACTAATGCAGTGGAGTAAGACACAACGGTGGGACTTATACGGCATGGGGTATCGGGTGCCGCACTGCGGGCGGACGCGAATTGGGTGGGAGTAATGGCTGTAGTTCATGTGGCTCTTGGTATGTGGGCTCGGCAGCTGATTTGTAAGGTTTGTCGAGCTGTTCAGGTTGCTAAGTGGGTGGCAAAGGTTCAGTTTACCTTACTAGCTATATCAGGGCGCATTGTTTCCCGGCTGCTGGTTCCGGTCACCCAGAGCGGGGGGAATATATTGGGCGTTGGGGTCGATGGCATAATCAGTTGTTGTATCAGTGCTTGTTCGAGGAAACCAGAAACTGGACGGCTACGCGTTGATGCTGGAGCGCCACTGTCTTCGTGATTGGGGCGTGTCTGCCGGTGTCATTAAACGTTACTCAGCTGAGTTACTGGGTCCCCATCCGGACAGGCTGCAGCTGTTAGCCAGGTTAGTACTTTCGTGTACGGTAGCGGAGTATTGGTGTTGGGCACTGATGTGCCGTCGATGGTGGTTGCATTCATATGTCGTTGCCAGGTCACAATATCCACCTCGATCGTTTCCATCCAGCGCGGGGCTGGGCAAAAACAACCTTTGACGTCCGACCTACATGTTTTAACCACTGATGTTGAGAACTGATGGCTTTTCTGCATTCTTTGCGCATAGAGTATTTGGTATTTAAAAAATCGTGGATTGTACTGCCGTAGTGTGTACTTTCTCCTTGGCAGACAATGGCGCCACACCGGCCCCGTATGTGTCGAAGTTTGGCGAAAGCTATCCTGGCATCCTGTATGTCCTAAAGTAAATGTCAGTGTCGTGTGATGGGTTTTGCACCACCATAACCCTTTCAGCTATATGGGAGCGTGTAATGACATCGTCATAATCTACGTCACCGCGTACTCATATGGTGATCATAGCTGCCACAGTTTCGCCCGCCTTTCTGGAGAGGTATGGGTGATACTCAGTCTTGCATATCGGGTCGGTCAGTGAGCACAAGCTTTCTGGTTCTTCAGGCTTGGGTTGGCGAATCGCTCGAAAATGTAGAAAGTTCCGCTGCCTTGCAATTAGGCTTTTGAACCAGATGCTTTGGTTGGTGACCCGGCAACGTGTACAATTATCAATTACATTACAAATAGTGATGTCACACCGGTCGTCGCGTGATGCCATCAGCTAGGTTGCCTTATTGCTTACAGCATGGCGGGCAAGCAAAAAGACGCTCTTATTTATTCATCCTCCCATCTCGATTTCCCTATCGAAATCCTCGACGGCCATTTTTATGGGCTAATATCCGTTCGCCGCCCACTGCTATTAGTTTCAATATCTACGCTGAAGTTGACCGCCACTGTCGTAGGTATCTCCAACGCCGATGGTCAGTTCACCTGGCAGTCTGACGCTCGAACTCAGACAAGCTGGACGGCTACTTGCATTTGCTTGTACGCTGCACATCTTATACCAAATTGTGCCCTCTTTGAAACGCGCATTTAGAATCCGGGTACGTTCGCTCAGCTGACCTGTCCGTGGATTTTTTCCGTTTGCGCACATCTTGTTCTTCAGAAACTCTCGGGGTTAGCTTGGTTTTAGGCTATCAAGCTGAGGGACCTCTGCTTGAAAGGTTGCCGATGCATGATCACTTGTACGCGATTCTTTTGCAGCGCTATTGAGAGCACCCCGAAGATGCACTGATAATCGCCACCTGTCTGTTTTATCTGCTTACACCTCAGGAGAGAGAGTAACTCCGGCAATTTCAGATGCATTTTTTGCGACGCTCTTACCAGTGTTCAGACCATGACTTTGCATCGTGAAATCTAAGTGGTTTCTGTCAAACCGGTCGCTGTGAGATCTTCTAGGCTGGGACCCACTTATCCTGCTTGTAGGCGGTTGGAAACCCTGCAGCACATCGCACCTAAAAGATCCCAGTGACGCGCATGCTGTCATTTCTTAACCGGATTGCGTAACCAAAGTTCGCCTGTCATGTACTGTCTATGTTGTGTGAGGTTCGTAAAGGACTCTGGTTCAATCCAGTGGATGGTGCCTTACTTCGGTGTAATGTCCAGATGTGCTTATCTTAATTATATCCAAAGGTGTAGGCACCTCATTTCTGATCGTCTTCCCCAAGTACATACCGCTTCTTCGAACTATCCCCTTTCCACTATCTACCAGGATTCCCTAGTGGTTATGTGGCACCAGTACATTACTGGTGTACTGCTGTTGAAGTAGATGCGTGTTATTTTTGGTGCCGGGGTTGTGAGTGCGCAAATAGGATTACTTAGAGCCACTGAGGTTCATTTGACTGGTCTTATAATTGAGACGCACGGACAGCGTTGAGCGTTAGCCTCATTTGTGTGCTGACTACAAACGTTCTGTGCAGTGCTAAACTTCGAAACAACCGAAGCCTCATACCCACATGCATGCCAATCTCCAACGCAGATAAACCGCATCACCGTCAGCTATAGTTGGTGTGGATCAGTCACCGATTGTAGTTCGTTCTCGAGAACCCATGTGGTTTCTGGTTGTGCGCTCGTCCGTTCCTGTATTTTGGGGCCGCGCAAAACGCTCATGCTCCACCTTGTGGTGAGAAACTCTCGGACTCTAATGTGAAGCAAGCTTCCACGCTACCTCCAATCCAGGGGGAAGCACTCGAAGTTGTGGAGCGTTCTACATACCCTGGAAGTTGTATTATTTCTAATTGTAGTGTGACAGATGAGGTCAATGAACGCATCTGCAAGGCTCGGATCGCGTTTGCTGATGTGAGACATCTATGGCATCAAAGCGGTGTACCCCTAAATCTCAAGGGGCGTGTGTGTCAGGCTATAGTGCGGCTGTTTTGTTGTATGCCTGAGATTTAGCCTGTCGGAGCAGTGGAACTGAGACGTCTTCAGTTGTTTGCAAATCGTTATCTCAGGACCATAGCTCGTGTAGCCTGTTGTCGGAGAATCCGTAACGAGGCAATTAGAAAGCGAGTTTTCAGTTGTGCCACAGAAACTTCCATTTAACAATGTGTCTAGCACCAGAAGCTGCGTTGGTTAGGCCGTGTATTGCGTATGCCGAATCGTTGTTTGCCGAAGAGGGTGCTGTTTTCCGTGCCAAAATCAGAGTGGCAGAAGCAGAGATGTGGCCAACCCTTGACCTGGCCAGGGGGTATGAAAGAGTTTGCGAAACGTCTGGGTGCTGTCGGTTCTACTCCCCTTCCAGGATGGGGACCGCGTGATCCCCACTGCGCCTGGCTGGAGACGCTGTAAGATGTGGCTGCTAATCTATATCAATGGCGTTTTTGTTGTCAGCTTCTGTCCAGATTGCCTGACTGAGTATCTGGGGGTGTACGCACCTCGGAATGATTGTTGTAAGGTAGCACTAAGTCCCTTCCTACTCCATCTTTATTCTTTTCTTCACAATGAGGCTTCCAAATAAATCATGATTGTACGCCAGCGAAGCATCAGTGTTAAACACTGATGTCATGCTGTCCATGGTGGTGAAACTTGCCAGGACTACGTACAAAAGTCCTTTCGCACGACCCATCTGGAAAATGTTGTCCACAAGCCTGCAAAGTAGGGAGCGCTTCGCTTCGCAGTCGATCAGATCTCTAGCAAGATCATAAAATTACCCGAAGCTCAGACACATTCGTCTTGATTGAAAATCTAATGCTACTCGACTAACTTTTCGATACGTCGATTGAAGAAGGCTATCTGCGTGGGTCGAGAAGCTTAGTGAGTTCATAAGGCTGAAAAGATGGAGGGAGCGAGAAGCTTTAGGAATGTGTCAGAATCAATCCAACTGATCTGCCCTACAAGCCTCTGGTGAGCGAAACACTCGCTGATAAAGATGGCTTGCTCATCTCTAGAAAACGAACACCTGGAACTTTGGATTGGACGCTTCCGGCAGTAATTCATCTAGCCACTTGCCGTCGTTCATGTCGATTCCAAACCTACAAAGGGTCCTTAGACAGTGAACTTGGAACCTCCGACGGCTTCGAAGATACCCAAATGCGTTTTCTCTACCAAGCGTTACTGTGCTTCTCTTCCTGGCGAACTGCCACCTGCTCTTTTCAAGGTGGAGGTGCGTGTCCAGCTTATTAGCCTCTGTTTGGGTGAAAAAGACCGTCTCCCTCAGCCACTTCCGAATAAATGCTTTTATTGAGTGCGGTAGTCACTTACATCATCATTGGATTGTATGGCTTATTTCACATTGTGAAGACGGGACCCGAGGATAACTTGTAGGATGCCGGCCTGCAGGAGACGGTGAACCAAATCTTAACACCGTCAAGTGGTAGAACAATGGCTATAGGTGTAGGTGTCTTGCAATCTCGGTGCTCCTGGCATCCAAGGATGCGTTCGGTTCTGTTGACAAGTTCGTTCTCAACACTTGTGCGACAGGGTGTGCTCCCAGAAGTCCGTTAATATCTTACCTTGGTTGTAGTTACGTGCTTGTGAACGCGTGGGTGTGAACAAAGAGCTGGCTTCATCACGTTCCTCGTGTGCCAATTGACCGACTTCCTCGAAGGGCTGTTTTCGCATAATCACGCGAAGGGTGTAAACGAGCTAAGGAAGGTCAAATAATAAGTTGGCAGCGATGTATGGAAGCTATTGTCAGCACACTCAGCTGCGCTGGTGATTACCGTCTCCCTGGATGGGACCCCGAGACGGTAAACATTAATATTCTGAGATGGTCAGACGGCCCAGCGGCACCCTCACTGGCGCTCATGCACCCAAGCTGTTGCCTTCAATGCATCGCTTCCCCTCCCGATTTCTTCAATGAGAAGTCCAACGGTACCTCTGTATTTAAGCACCAATTATGTCGGCTACCGCCTGCAATGCGTAGCTATCTACCCTACCTCCCCAAGTCACTGGTGAACGAAACTGGCAGCTGTAGCGACTGTATGGCAAGTATGCGGTTTTTACAGTGGATGATGATGAGGCGTGAGTGTATGGATTGCTCTCTGAAGCGTTCCAGATAAGACATGCAATCCGTTAAGGGTGTTATTGGTGGGGCAATGAGGAGAGCTCTGTAAGATGTCCAAAACCCCGGTGTTTAGATCTCTGGACGAAAGTCCTGTCCACGTGGGATATGCAGATGACATTATCTTTTTGAAAGGTGTGGAACGGCAGGCGTTCCCAAAGTAACTGGTCAAAGTCGTCCAATCCGTCGATTCATCCACAAGGTGTAAAGTCATGGTGGTGAATTCAGTCTTTCAACACGCCTCTTGGAGTTCAACAAGTGTCATTGGAATTTGTGGTGCACTGTATGTATGGTACGACGGTATTATGATAGATAAAGTCAATGCGCGAACATCAAAGGCCAGGACTGCACTTGCCAAGTTGCACTTCTTTTGGTAATAAAAAGGCTTATCATTGGGTCTTACAGCACGGAGTTCTAACCAATGTGCCCCGCGAGTTCACTGCGCCATTTATGCTTGATCACCACGGGTTGGTTGCTTTTGGTCGACAGATGGCGAGGGTGCTCGTGTGTCCTCAACGTATGACGTATTAGGGTTGGACTCCTGATATTTTCGAATGCCATTAAGTATGGCTCCACGGAGGCGAAACGCTCCATATAAGTGGAGTCGCACAGTCTACGAACGTGTTTCGTTATGAGCCTTTACTCCACATGCGACCTTACATACGTTGTTATTATTGCTTCGATTAACTTTGTCCTGAGAAGCTAATGTTTTGCTTGGCAGCTCCGTTGATTTTCTGAGAGTAAGTGGAGCTTCCTGGGTTCCACTGTATGCTGGTTCTTTGGTCCACTCTGGCTTCTGTCCATCCTAGGGCATGTCGTCTCGAAGTTTATGACCGTGGGTTTGATAACCGAGGTTGTGAAGTGCGACATTACAACTCAAGGACGCGGACACTATAACTCAGACGGTTACTCTCCCATCGAATACTGAAGAGAAATAATAGTCATTCACTGTAACACCCTTTCGGTGCCTAGCTGCTACACCATCAGAAGGAAGCACGAGGTCTAAGATACTACTAGGTTGTCCGAGCCTAGACAGGAGCAGTCGAGAGGCTAAGGTTGGGTTCGAACCACGGATCTTCCGGTTAGTAAGTTTGAGGCTTTACCACTGAGCCATCTCGAGTTCAAATGAACCATCCGGTGCTAAACAACCCTTCCATCGAGCAAGTGGCAGTTCAGCCAGTTTGGGACTTTCCTGTGGATATCTTGGGTGGTCAGTCTCCCCAGGAACGTCATGCTGCACCCGATCGAAGGCTTCCGAGAAGTTAGCACAGATAACCTCAGTCTCTCAGCCGGTTGTATTTTCTCACTATCCTTGGCGATGGGGTTCGTCAGACCGTGACTTCTTGCGCCTGAAACCGATTGCTTTGGTGATTAGATTCAGTCTTTCATAATATGCACGCTGCTGATCTGCCACGATAGCCTCTGTAACATTGGCTCTCAAAGGGGTTGGAGTAATATGTATGTATTTCGATGGCGTGACTTTCTCTCTTGGTTATAGGCCATTCCACCGCTTTGCGACTTCGGCCGACTCCGTTAAACGCTGGTAGGTCAAACGCCAAAAGTGATTGTCGGTCACCGAGATTTATCCACGTCGATTGCTGTATTTTTCCAGAGTTTCCTAAGCTAGAGCTCAATAGCAGTGAGAAGAAGTATTATTTGGCCCAGGCACCCTTGGTGGGTACACCGTCGTCAGAGGCAGCTTGGAGGAATGTGGTGGAAGTGGATGCATGCTGCCTCAAATGAATATTAGCTGCATCCTCTGTGCATGCTGGAATGTTGCTTTTTTCGTGACGTACTTTTGCTGGGGTTGTCCTATCCGTGCCGGGCATAGTCATCCAAAACTCGCCTTCTTGTTTCCGTTCCTTGTCTAGGTTTAGGGGTTTTCGCGTCTTGTATGGGGGCACAGATTCTGCCAAGGTTGTTAGATGCCGTACTTGCATAGCCTCATCCGTCAGAGAACCTCCTTAAATGATCAGTCGTTGGAGCGCGCCATATCATGCAGAGCGGAGGCTAGTTTTTGTTCGGGTAATTGTTTGTGTTGGGTGGATATTGGAAGTTTGTTACGTAGCGGAACGGACAAGCAACCTGATCACTGCTCTTCACTGGTGCCAAGTATTCGAGGTTGATCGTAAGTTCACCGTTTGCTACAACAAGACCAAGGAGTGGAGAGATGTTAGAACTCCGGAATCGGGATCAGTGTGTTAAATGGTTAAACGAAGGGGTTGAATGAGATCAAAAGGTAACGAGGGTCTGTTAACTCACTTTAGTTTTCCGCCATCATACAGGACAAGTTTGTGTCCTCTGGACGATCCGTCCCTTCTAGTGGTAGTGCGACCGGGAAGTTGCGGGTTCGAAACTCCCTCGGTCTTCGTGAGATGCGCACTGCTGACGGTTCTCGATAAGGCTGAAACATATACAGTGCTTGCTTAGCTCGACTGCGCATTGGCTGAGGAGTGAAAATAGATCTGCTTGAGCGACATTAAGGTCGGTCTGTTCTGCAGTACTGCGCTGATGGTTACAGTCATTTATTGCCCGTTAGGTGCGGTTTTAGGGCTTGCGTTCACTCCGATCCTCGGAGAATGATTGGCTGTCCGCGCAAACGGGCGTGCTGTCCAGCC
Source organism: Opisthorchis felineus (assembly GCA_004794785.1). NCBI lineage: Eukaryota > Metazoa > Platyhelminthes > Trematoda > Opisthorchiida > Opisthorchiidae > Opisthorchis > Opisthorchis felineus. Next base: position 87,142 of record SJOL01001468.1, on the reverse strand, counting down.
GCGCGAGGCATCCTACCACAAAGTCTAGTAGACCGAAATCGCTGCCAAGATTCTGACTTCTGAAATCCAGCGTTCATTGGTGGAATTCAAGGGGAGGATCTTGTTTGAGCGTTTTTGCATTATGCTCCTCTGGTGCCTGACGGTTATCAACATTCGTGACACTATTTCTTCAGATGTTAACCTAGTTTAGTTTCGATGTTTGTAGCCGTCTTCCATCACATCAGTTCGACCCGGATTCCAGGGTTGAATGACCGTCAAGACTAATTCAGACACTCCATTTCCTCATTTTGTAGTCACCTAAACGAAATCTTTCGCTGGTTTTGCTCTTGTGAAATGTTAATAGTGTTTGCGGTTGTTGACCCATACGTCCACGGAGGATTTTTCGGATAGTGATACGGTTCCGCCCAAGATTCTGCGTAAGACGCAGATTCAGAGCGTTTAGTCGTTCTCTTATGAATCTGTCGAAAATGGGACGTAACTCAGTCACCCCCGTGGTTTACGTTGATGAGCATATGGGGGGACTTTGGTTAATGGAAGTGTGTTCGTGAGTACCAAATAAACATGTTCATATTTCGTAGGTTCATTCTTAGATGGTACATTGGATAAGAAGGTCCACCAAGAGTGCCTGATGTCTCCTGCATTTCAACTTCGTGTCCGGCGAATTAAGGGGAAGAGCACTCAAATGCGTTGGAGTGGTGCGTCTCCTGGGTAGCATGCAAACCAGTACGGAATACGAGGATAGCATTGTTCTTAGTTCTTCAACTCACAGTTGAAAATGCTGAAGGCTTTAGAAGGGGGCAGGTTTCTATAGTTTTTGTCGTGCACATCAAAAGTACAAAGTTATGTTACTAGACTTAGTCGGGAGTACTATCGCGGTACCACAGCAAGTTAATTTGGGTAGCGGCTTGTTTGTGGCACGTACCTGGAGAGATTCGACGTAACACCTGGGGAATGTCGTACAGCAGTTTATTTCCCTGCTCTCTTCACGCTGCAGATGAAGTAGCCTTTAAATTGTGCAAGACAGCCTTGGCATTTCATTAACTATGGTGTCAGAAAGATGTGCGGTTGTCGAGAAATCAGTCCGCTATGATCTGAACACCTGGCTCCCGGACGAGGATGCATATAAGCTGTCGGTTGTCGCTGTCTCCAGCTGGCTCTTATCAAACTGATAATCAAACCAGCAATGAGGTTGTGCCTAAATATGTACCCAGCAGTGGACCGAATGTATACCCCGCAGTCGATTTACTGAAAATGCATAGTTTTTGCTGGCGTTGTTATGCTCCTTGTGTACGAGGGCGACTGGCACACTAAACATCGATTGGGAAGCCCCAGCCAAACTTGAAGCAAGCGAACGGTCAGCCGGTGACGTGGTCGTGAGGCATCAGCTTCTTGATCACACCCATTAGCAAAATTGACAGTCTTGCGAGTCAGAAGCCAGACAGCAAAATTCGTCGTTAGTTGTAGAATTTCCAGCTAAAACATGTCACACTAAGTAGTGAGCCTTTGCCCATAGTCTGTTCGTCCTACTATAGAAAGCCTCGCTTTCTAGTTTCACTCGTAAGAAAACCCACTTTGCGGCCCTTTCCCTACTTTCTCAACTTTGTTCGTGGTTGTCTAACTTAACGACAACTCCAGCTAGTTGACAGTCGGGATGGCTGGACGTTCAAAGTGATCATGGTGGATGCGTGTGTACACGTCACAGTCATCGTGACGCTCACGCCGACGTAAAAATACCCGTGCCTTCACGATAGGGTAATCGAATCGGTCGATCTTTTCAGAACATCCTACTTGACTTAACCTCAGCTAATGCATACCGATAGGTAGTTCATTTGGACGATATTTCACCCATGGGCACCGATCATCTTGCTTTAGCGATCAGCCTTATCCCGTCTTTGAATAGTCCCGTACTGGACGCTAGCCATCTCAGTAGATGCAACGACACTAAAAGTTGGTCCTTTGACGTTATCAGAATAAAAGACGTCCGCAATGAGTGCTGTGCGGCTAATTGTGTTTACGCGACTCACAATGGATCGACCAATTTAACTCTGTCCGGTGATCGGTTCGACTGGTCCAAGTAAATCTGTACACCTTTACTTAATTCCCGTGATCTACTCTGTTGGCATCTCGTTGCAATCTCTCGGTCATGCGCACTTCTCTTTTACTTAGGAACACTGCATCTCTGTAATGCAGGCGGCCAAGTTTGTAGCGTATAGTGGTTGGAGCTCCATTCATAGGTGGAATGATCAGGTAGATTCCAGCACTGGCGCATATATATGATGCGTTCTCCTTTGATCTGGAAGATTTGTAGGTTACAAATCCTACGCCCCACGTGGTACGTGCTACTTGGTTCGGTGTACCACGATTGAAATAGGAATGTGATGCTCTCTCCTGTCCAGCTTTCAGGCGCACACATTTTAGCGTGTTGATTAGTTGTCGGATCTTGCTCTGCTTTTTCCTGTTCACCAAGACTTTGTCGCGAATTCGGGTGATTGCGCTACTTTTGTGGTATTGCTGTGAGTAGACGCAGCCGGTGGTGAACAGTTTCGTGTCAGTAAAACATCCCGTTGAGCAGGTGGCATACTTCTATATAGTGTTTGTGGTTTGGAACTGGGCTCCGTATCTCACATTGCACTTCGGTTGACATCCGGCTCCAAACGCCAGGTAAGGTACGGCGGTGCACCCCACGACTAGCTTTCCTTGACGGTGTAATGCAACCCCAGAGGAGTGCAACTTGTCATCTTTACTTATGAGCCAAGTGTATGACTTATCAAAATGAACACTAGTAGACGGTTTCAAGGCGCTGATGGAGGTAGGCGATCCAAATGCATTTTCATCATATTATTCACTGATCAGAGCAGTAGCATCAAAGTGGCACGTCTAGACGGTTATTCTTGCAGAGTTTCTTATTGTTTATTAACTTGACTGCACTTTTCGCCAAATTGGTTCGTGTAACACTGTTCTCTGTGACACCACCCAAACCCCATCTTAACAGTACGATTTCTAAGTAATTGCTTGTCGTTTTTTTTCCAATTTTTAACGGTCTGGAAGGCTTCGCACATAATCCAGTCGGCTTAAAGTTAAACTGTTTAACTTGGCGAAACAAAGTCTGCGATCATTTCTGGGCGAACCAAGAACAGTTGGAACAAAAGCAAACTCATAAATTTGGCCCGAACGCACAGCATTTGAAACCTCCACGGTATTGTGATGTTGTCAGCCCTCGATGCTCTATGGCAGTCGTACAAATTGGTCCCTGTTTGTGACTTAGAACGACAGGTAATACGAGAGCAGAGCAATTGATAATGTGCTCACTGTTACGTGGGTTGAAACACCCATTCGCTATTTGAGACATTCCTACGATCAGTGTAGAAAGTGCGAACATTGCGTGGCTAGGTTCCAACTAATGCTTGGCGACCTTCCAATTTCGCAACCGTGTCAGACTGGACGGTTGTAGAAAGCGATTGACCGCTTTTGTCTCGTGGTAGACGATGACCCCTTTCTTGCATGACGATTGACCTCAAGTGAATGAATCTAGTGAACTGATAAAACTGACTGATAACTCTGTTCGGGCAGCCCAACAAAACTTCTCCACTGCAGGTTGGATTGAAGAATATTCGCCGTGGTTTAGGTGCTTGGCGTTCACTGACAAGGTGTATTCTACTGTTTATTCAGGTGTTTACGGAGAGGTGGTATGACAGCAGACCTTCGTTTATCGAACTCCAAGATGCTTGCAGAAGGCGGCACTCCCCGATGAGTCATCGTTCTGGCACTAGGACATTTTTAAGCCTGTACGTTGAGATTGAAGGATCACTTACGATTTTATGACAAAAGTGACGCGGGCCTGTGAATCACCTTTAACCCATTTACTAAACTCCGAGAGGGTTTCTGAAGAATTTACAGGTTTACTGAAAGAGTTTCTAATCGGAAGCAATCATTTGCTCGGGTTTCTGTTTGATACAACTGAACGACCCATTGTAGGTACCAAGTCAGATGTTTGACGGACATGCTGTCCAGTTCCTCGACTTCTTCACACAGCGAAAATGTCCGTTGCAACTATCGCCTATGTTAAATCAGTTGTTCGTCGTTTACGTCAGGAGTTTGCTTAGGCACCTTTACAGACTTGATGCTCCACCTTGTGAGCGTTGTATTTAACACAGGTCGTATCAGTGTATTCTGTCTACATTTGTTGACTAGGCAAATTCTGTATGGTGCAGGTTAGCGTTATCCTACGCGCCGATGTGACATCAGTTTGGCTGCCAGGAGTGATACTCAGAAGACGACGATAGAATATGATAGATATGATATCTCAGCATTCCTAGGACATAAACAACGAAGGTAAACCCTACCAATATATTGGAGGTTGCACATTAAAGTTCGATTTCTCCCTCAGATGCATCGTACTTTGACTATCTGTAACTTCCTTTCCATCCAGTAGACTTTAACCAAGTGGTTGGGGACAAACAACTCGTCAAACAATGCGCGTGATAAAGCGTTCTCTCGTGGAGGCAAAGGTAATAACTGTATCCAAAGTGACGTCTCGAGTAAAATCCTCTCCGGTGTGTAGCTGGATGCTTTCTAATCTAGATTGGCAAACAGCTGTCAAAAGAGTCCCGTCCGACTTGACCCTTACATTGTATCACAGTAAGGACACGGAATTCCTTAATGCAAGCGTTTTGTATCGTATTGTCAGTATCCAGGCCAGTAGCCCATACAAATGTATTTTATAGCAACTTACAAAGTGATCTGTCTTGTGATTATAGGTCGAATAGGTAGGCCAACTAAGCCTCAGGCAACTTAAGGGTTTGGTCTGTTACAGCAACCTCAACACGGGTTTCTGTGGCGGGAAAATGTAGTAAGTTCTGAGTCGAGATCACCTTGATGGCCCGTGACGAAGCGTCTGAGTGTATAGCATTACGGCGTTTTTTGCGCGTTAGTCCATCCGTTATTTCGAAAAAGTAAATTCGGGCCAAGTAATGCATATTCTGTTGCCTTCATAGTAGGCCTTTTGTCGGTTCTGCCAATACGAAGAATTTACACCTACCAGTCTCCATACTTTCATTGTGTTATCCAAAATTATGAACCCCAATCAAAGTGGATAAACCTTCCAGAGATTTATTATAACAGTAGCAGTATATCAGAACCGTGGAATGCAAAAAAGAAACCTGGAAATTTTTACAGTGGCTGAAAGATAGATGTATTGAATGTTCGGGCGCACAGTACTCTTGCGACCAGCACTCAACCTTCCAGATAGTTGAATGTCTTTGATCAGTTATCCTGAAAAAGAGTTTCCTTCCACGTGAACGAGGTGTGTTTCACATTGTCGATAGTGTCCTTCGACGCGCCTACTCTTACCGATATGCCTCCGTATCTTTAACTTATTTTGAAGTACATTGGTTGGGTACATCGGACACTGCTAATTTGAGATTAGTGGGTATGCGCGAATGTTTTTTATTTAATTTTCCCGTTCTACAGAACGCCAGATATCGCTTGGTCTTTGAGTTAGCTTAAGCTCACGTGATTACGCCATGCCCTTCGTACACCCGGAAGCCGTCTGTCTCGTGAGACAAATGGTCACCCTTTACAATTGTTTGGGAGTCAAAAACCGGCGAAGCAAACCCCCCCCCCCCCCCCCCGCCCCGAAGGTTGGCATGTTTATATAGAGGTGATGAATGACACATAGCAGACTTTAGGATTGCTTGTCAGCCCCTCGAAATGCTCTGCCTACGTCGGCGCAACTGAAACCTGTTCAACAAATCTGAAGGCAAGTTCACCTCACGAAAGGCATCATACATGCACCAAGTAATTGAAGTTGGATGAGGTCACAATAACCGGGGGTTTGTGTATCAATGAAAAATAATGGGACGTGGTAGTAAACCAGAAGTGGCGGGCCTACTAATGGTAGCAGTTCCAGCCACATGTGTTGCTTAGTAATACCTTAAAAGTCTGAGAGAGCAGAAGGTTTTATCTGTGAAGTTGTGTGTTCATGATTGTTCGCTGGGCATGATAACATAACTATAATATGACAGATGCGACCCCTCTTACACAAAAGGCCATGTTAATTGGTACACTGGATTGTTTAAATTCCGGAATCGGTATACAAACAGCTCAAAGTAGCTCGGTGGCACGATCCGTGAATTTCATCTCAGCTGTGTCATATAAATGAGGATGATTCCTGAGACAAATATGCTTTTTGCTACTGAAAACGCTCTTTGCTTCGCTATCTACCGGACAAATACCCCGCTCTCAGGAAACGGTCTCTAGTTGGAATGAAAAATTTTAACGTAACCAGTCTTTCTTTAGGATGCAATACTAATTGTCGCCTCTGGTCACAACTAGGAAAGACCACCATCTACGATCTAAAAACGTTGATCTAGAACAGTTTTGCATTCTTCCTGGGATAAAGGAGATCGCTTACACGTACATCCAAGTAGCTTAGCTGAATCCTGAATAACGATAAGGACCGTCTTCAACTGTAGACGGTAATGTACACTATGCAACGCTGAAATCATTGTGCGTACATGGACTATTCAGTGTCGAATTCATACCAGTGGTATAGTTAAATTATACACAGCAGCCGTCAATGATATGTAGTTGCATGCAAAATCCAAATTTTGATGCAGTTGATCAAAGCAACTGGCGAAATATTCATTTGCAAACCACTTCACTGCTAACGAGAGATCCAACTGGATCTTTCGGTTATAATACCCGTGACGCAATATATTGATTAGAGCGGATTTGGGAACCGTGTTTCTCATGAAAATTATTTTTACTTTGAGAACTACAGCTTTACCATACATAATGTTCAATTGGCTGCGAACGAATCCAAAAACCACATGCCTCGTTCAGTTTCAGTTGGAGTGACTGCGTTCCAAATCAGGTTACCCCATGATATAACAAAGTATCTGGACAGCGGCTGCACTACCGCTGGATAACAAGAGGAAACATCCCATCGTCTAAAAAAAGATGAGTATGACTAATACGGAACCTACAGTAATAGTAAATCATAAGGTTTTAGAAAGGTTTCAGAAAAAATGATAATTCAGAATGAACTCGCAGCTTCCACAGTGATCCCCAGCTCACAGCACGAAGAACGAGACATAAGCGCCGTGGAGGAAACCCAATCACCTGCTTCGTAGATGCAACTCGTGATTTCCGAAAGGGTAAGTTTACTAAATAGGGCACTGAAAAAGGAAATTTCGCCCTTTTAGTTTCGCTAACTTCAAAAACCGATGTTCATCGGTTTGAACAATCTAGCTGCCAAAAGCATTGTCCACTGAACTGACCAAACTGCAGATGAAAACAGTGCTGGACCTCAATCAATTCGAAGACTTTCGGGACCGGTAGAGAGAGGTTGGTAAACAATCAACGGATTTATTTCTAGACAACATTTCCCTTTTGATACAAAGGCTTCGTCAGGCCAAAGCTGGCCAAATTCTAAGGCAGTCGGTCGGTGAGATTTCTCCCGACTAGTCGACTTGTCCAGTGCTGGGTGTCAGTCTGAAGCTCCTCTTTGTTGTTTGGAGTGGATGACTAACACTCCCGATAGATTGGTTAGGGGGTTGTTCCCATTCACTGAACTTCAGTTCACCATTCGGAATCACGCTTTCATCCAGTGGTTAGGTTTGAGCCGTTAATTCTCAGCTCACAGCCGTAGTCTCGTGAACTTGAGGTGGTGGCAAATCTGATGATACATCACCAGGCGTGAATCACTTCCGCATCGAAAGATTTCGGGGCCAAACAAGAGAACAGCTGGTAGACAGACTGTACCGCCTGTAGTGAAGATACGCCTGACTGACTACGCTGGTAACGACTGCTAACTAGGAATACGGGCAAACAGCATCCCAAACATCATTGAAACTTCGTCACCATCAACGGTACGACACCCGTCTTCAACACTGATGCTTCGCTGTCGCACATCCACAATTTATTTTAAAGCCTTTTCGTGGAAAAAAAAAGAAAAGTGAATCAGGAAGGTACTTAAGGCTAGCCCACCACAATCAATCCAAGGAGGTTACATCTCCAGACACTGATTCAGTCAATCTGTATAGAAACTAACAAGAACGCCACTGAATGCAATTGGCAACCGTCTCTTGCACCGTCCCCAACCATGCACAGAAGGGTGATTACGCAGACCCGTCCAGGAAGGTGAGTCTCACTAATAGTACCTAAACTAGTAATCGGTTTCATATTTCTCTACTGGGTCAAATGCTGACCACCACTCTGAATTCCGAGACTGAAACAGTACTTATTTCGGCAAAACGATCATGCGGGCGGAGAACTGCATGGCCAAATCGCTGTAGGTTATTGTGCAGAACATATGCTTCGATTGAAGTCCCGGTTGCACGATCAAATACTTGCTTTCCAACTGTCTCATTGCAAATTCGTCAGCAGCAGCCTCCACGACCTGTGGTTCTGGGACAACATTTGCCGAAAACCTGAAGATGTCTCAGTTCCACTTCTCGCAGAGGTCACGTCTCAGCCGTACAACAAAACAGACACTACTGTATCCGGACACAGACGTCTCATGAGATTCAGGCATGTGCCACTATGCCACCATACATGCCTAAAATTAGAAAACTTGAGCACAGCCTTAGAAAGTCGTGCATCAACTTTACCTGTCACACTACAATCAGAACCAGTAAAACCACAACGATACGCTCCACAACTTCCTGGATTGTAAGTGGCGTGTTCAGTGACTGCATGCCCAAGAGCATGAACTTAAACCTTGTGGGTGCAAAGTGCATCCAAAAACACCTGTGCCTTGTCCTCTTCTTCGAAGACGAGAACGATGTCGTCTGCATATTCCAGATCGACAAGGTTTTCGTCAGAACATATTTGAACATTATCTTGTCTATCACGCAGTTAAGAAGCGATGGAGAAAGCAGGCATTCTTATCGGACACCACTTTGTGTACGGAAGCTTTTTGGGAGCTCTGCGTAGACTCACACGCCCATAAGGCCGAGAATACAAAGAATTTATATTCGTGAACTCCCGGGGCAATACTTGCTGAGCAAGCGTGTTAGGGAGAACAGACCGGCCAAATGAGTCGAATGCACCTTGGAAATCCGGGAGCACTAAAATTTTGGGGGTTTGTGCGTACGGCGTTGTTCTAGCACCTGACGGAGTGTGGAAATTTGGTCAACACAACCCCCACCAGGCCGGAATCCTGCCTGCTGCTCTCGAGTCACTGTTTCACCCGTCCACACAGTAAGACGAGAGAAGTATTATTAGCAATTATTATTATTACTATATTATTACCAATTCTCACCAGTTGTCTGAGACAGTCTCCTTTTTCCAGATAGAGTCAAACTGATGAGAAAAGAGCTAACTGAGGAATTCAACCCCATTCTTGAACAATGCGGGTGAGATCGTCCGGGCGAGGACTGTGGTGGGACTTGGTAGAACATACCAAATATGCATGTTCGTGAGTATATCTGAGGAAACCCGGAGCTCAAGTTGAATTCCATAGAATATTCTGTCTATAGCTATCGGCTCTAGCCGGGTACTCTTCGTTGGAAGTAGAGAGCCCCTAGTGTTCGGAATTTTAAATTTGGGGTCCGTTTTTTCTGTGAGTGAAACAATTCTCGTAAGGGATGTTTTGGAAAAGATTCACTTGACTATGCAGTGCCCACACTACCTAATGTAATGTATCCGGCAGGCATGAAACGCCCACTTGGTGTCAACTGATCGATAGGTCCTGACCGGCGAGTTTTTAATTTGTGCTACCAGGGAAATTACCAGATCACTGGCAGAAGCGCGCGTTGCCTAGAAAAGAGCGTGTTCAGCTGTTCAGATGCGACACTCGAGGGTGAGTCTAACGCACTGTGACCGCATAGTGGGAACATGGTCGTCTCGCACTTCAGATGATCGGAGTTAGAATTCCTGCGTGGCTAAGCATATGAATTGCTGATAAGTCCTACTATGAGCGAAACTCGAGCTCAGTGCTCTTCTACTTTAATGTGAATTAGCCACAGCAACCGCGCCAGGAAAGAAAGGCTGTTCACATAAGGGTGATGTCGGTAAAATTCCTGAAAGTTCCGCAACTACTTTACATTTCACAGACATGCGCTAATGAAATTACCCATATTAGATTTGCAGCACACCCCGCCTGGCTACAGCCGTTCAGCATCAACTATATTCAATTTTGTTTACATCACTCATCGCTCGAAGCTCTTCAGTTTTACATGAATGCGAGATATATGTGTAGATTAACGCCAAAGATTTTCACATGTGCGTGAAATTTACGGGCGAATTCAACCCAGCAAGTCATGTTGGAGTATCACCTAATAAGGTTGCTGCTTCGTATACACATCTATAAATTCGCCGAATATGCTCAGAAGACGCTCAACATTAGACCACCGTGTCACCTGTAGTATTTTGAAGACTTCAGGCATTTTTTCGGAAAGAAATCTGTGCACTGACGACATGGACAAATGTACATCTAGGGTGTAAAGAAACAGAATATTTCTTGGTGGCATTTATGCTCACGAATCGGCAGCCATCGAGTCGTCGGGTCAACTGTACCCAATCCGGAAAACACGCCGATAGTAGACAAACAACACTGATAACAACAGCGGGGACATGATAGAGTGCGGAGACTGTTTTTCAGTCTGGACCTCTAACCACAATAGTCCCTTACATTCTGTTAGCCGGTTAATCGGTCGTTCAGTCTGAGATCAGCAGGCTGAACCGCACAAACAGCAAGAAAGAAGGCAGGTCTTCCCGTCTGCAACGGCTTTCACTACAACCAGTCTGTTTTACCTATTTTTCTTCCAAGAAATCACACAGTTGCCTTTGGGAGGCTATCGATATCGGACAGAAACCGGTTACCAGAGTAGAACGCCTAATCACCGCCTAGTTCATCTCGCTAGAGTCCTTTTGAATGCTCAGGTCCTCTTTTGAGCGTCTCCTTCAGGTAGCTTTCCCAAACGCAAACAACCGTACAAACGTGTACAGGAAAAAAGCAATACAACCGATATAGTAGTTAGCAATAATTTGTGCCGATCCAGTTTGCTCACTGTACATTCCTAAATCAACGCATCAATTTTAGACAGGTGACAGAACTTTGAACAACAAAACGTTAGAGTAGCAACACAGCTGAATAACTGTGTTATTCGCATTCTTAGCAAGCAAGGTAGCCCCGAATGAGGCCCATTTTCCATCCCGCGGATGAGCTGACCTCAGTGGGATTCCCCACGGGCGCTGATTCTTACCCATAACTTGTGGGCTTGTTTCAGTAAGATCCACCATCGAAGAGACTTTGTCGTGGAAGTCGGGTTCGTCACATTCCATTCGAAAATGTCCAGTACATTTTATCCCAGTCGGGCAACCTAACAACCCACAGCCTGGAATAGTATCAACAAGTTGGAGATTCATGGAGGCTGACAGTTTCACTTTTGTCTCTTCAGCTGCAATGCTGAAAAACAATTTCGTGTACCTTCCTACAGAGCTCGCTGACGGGACCGTCCCGTTGCCTAAGAAGAGTTTATGGGCAGTGTTACGACCCAGCGATAGTTCCGAGAACCGAAATCTACCGAGAAATTTATCCTCACTATTTAAGGTTGGATAAGAGGAATCGTGAAGTTGGCGTCGTGAGATAAATCTGGTATATATGTTGCCGATAAACGTGGAAGACTAAGTTCGGGGGTTTGTTATGTATATGAACGGGTACGATCAACGACTACACGCGACTTGAGGACAAGCGCACAATCCCCAGCTATGATGCGAGCCCAACCAGTCCTAGTGCAGAGAGACAAGACAACAGAAATTTGAGAGAATTAAACAAAAGCGGAAAGTGGATTGCTGTAGCGAGGGGCTGTTGCACGAGAGGCGAAAACCACACGTTCGTAAAGTTGGTTTTCTAAACGTATTACTTGGAGTGACAAAATGAGCTGTTTTTTTACATAAACCATAGGTAGTTTTGATACTGCACTCCAGCCAGGAACTTCAAAATTTGTCAACTCGCAGGTTTAGGGAACGACAATTTTGGTGTGCGTTTTGGCCGAACATGAAAACATGTAAGCACAGAAGCTTTCCAGTGCGTCACCTTCGATATACACAGAAAAGCCATCCCTCTGGATAACGACACGTCTAGGGTTCGGGAAGGTTCTCCCCCAAAAGACGTGATATTCGGATCTCTTGGAGATAAGAACACAAAAGAACCACTTAGGTACTAACTGGGAAGTGTCAAGGTAATCCTAGCCTAACTGCAAGGCAGGGACCTTAATACAAATAGGCTATTCGGGACGGAAAACAAGACGAAATCAGTCAAATCAATTCGTTACTGGAGGCACAAATGGGTTCGTCACAATCTGCACAACATTCAGTTTGCTCTGCAGCAGACAAACTTGCACGGAAATTCCTATGAAGTCATCGTGGAGCGAGCTGGCTTGCAGTAGATAAGTGGCCTAACAGGACGCTATAGCAAATAAGGGATCACAACTCCAGATGGTTTAGGTCCACTTATGAATAAATGAAATTATGGAAGTTAGTTTAGTACTGAAAGCGGGATCTGCAATTTCAGCTATGCCTACTGAACAAATACTTGCTTCGTGAACCCCCTACCACCATGATCGTGGCGGTAGCTCTAAATATCGTTCCAGGGACTACTACTCAGTGACTCCAACTGTGGTACTTGCTGATCAGAGAGAGACCCTCAGTTCACGGATTGCTAACCTTTTAAACATCCGTTTGAATCCCAAGATCATGGCTGGACAAGTAACAGAGGCGCCGTGGCAATGTGTTTAGATACGAAGACTCATCACGTGTTATTAGATTGGCTGTGCGCAAAACTCACCGGTTAAGAAGCTACCGAAAACTTGGAACTCGGGAGGTGGAAATGATTTCACTATTATCTACGAATAGTGGGCCGATCTGACTTACCCATTAGTTACTTTCAAAAACCAACATGGGTCCACAGCCACGCAAGCCGTGGAAGGGTCACATCACCAATACAAAGGTCCTTATCCCACTGTACCAATCATTATCGTACACCTCAAGAGAGATGGTTCGGGTTGTTATTTGTCCCCATCCAGCTTTGTGCTAGACATGGATTTAACTACGACTGTGCACACAAATGCGGTCACAGGCATGACTGTGGGATAATCAATACGTGACTTTAGTGCATCTAAAGCGTCAGTCATGGACAGTCACCACCAAGCAGCTGAAGTAGAGCCTGAGGGCAGATGATACAGTCTAAAGTGGCTTCCCATCTCTTTCATGCTGTGAAAGAGGACATGCCACATTCTGAGTTCACTGTTCCGGGTTTATTAAAGGTGGGTGATTTACCTCAAGGCCACCTACGTGAGTGTTGTTGTACGAGGGCCGAGCGTGCTACTGCTCCCAAAAGATTTATGAAATTAGTTTCGAATTTCGATTCAAGTTGCGAAATCGCCTAGTACAAAACTCTGAGGACCAAAACAAAATAATGCATTCAAACGATGTATTAGGGGGGTTGTGTTTTGAAGAAGCTTCCATGAGCTACGAACCTCGGGCTTTTCGCTCTAGCTCTGTTAGGCGCTTCTCTTCCTGTACCGATGCTTCGATTGCTGGTAATTTATCCTTGAAATAGGATGAATACCATTTCAGGTGCTCCCGTTTTTGCTCGACAGTGAAATGCGGGTTTTGTGCTAATCCGTGACACACCAACTCGAGGAAGACGGATAGCGGGCCACATTTGAGAAGCTCCTTATCCAGATGCTTCTCCAAAAATGTATGTTCATAGAAGGGGATGGACACTTCTTCCCAGTCTGTAGGCAAGAGGGACGAAAGTGGGAAAAAGGATAACCTAGAACAGCCCTATGCATTATCTTAAAGTGTTGGAAACACGCAGCAGTTAGGCAACGGACGAAGTAATCTGTATGGACAGTTCACTAATGCATGTATATCGATTTTGACACTAGTCCCTGTAAGAACAGATAGCAGACATTACAGGGCTATATATCCGTCTGCGGTCCAAAAGAGAGACGAGCATTAAAGACAGTAACACGACCGTGACATGCCTCCACTTCGCTGTCAGCATGGATATTTCAAGGCATTGTCCAGAACAGCTAAATATCCATCAGTGACTGGTCAGCGACAGGCCTAGTTTTGTACAACCACATCGAGATAACTCAGTGGTTAGGGTGCGAAATTACTGACCGGAAGGTCAGTGATTTGAACCCAATCTCTGCATCTCGAATGCTCCTGTCTATGCTTGAGCAACCGGGCGTTATCTCAACCCTCGTGCATCCTTCGGGTATCACGGCGGCTATGCTAGAAAAAGGGTGTTATAGCTGAATGATTATTATTATTATTAATATTATTATTATTATAACCAGACCCACAAAGTTCTCACCAGAAACTGGCGAAACTGCAAAAAGCATCCTCCACTGTTAGTCAAACTTGCGACCCAGAAAAGACGACCACCTGATTCAGCGTCAGCACCGCCAAGCCTACCTGCTCATATCACCAAAGGCCGGGGCACCCGAGCCTTTAGCGAGCTACCAGATAGTACGTAAAACGTCACTAGAACTGTCCAGTAGATTCTGAGCTAAAGCTCGACCGAGCACAAGAGATAACAAACAGGGAGCAATAAAATTATAGTTTTGAAGATGCGTCTACAGGCGAGTTAACCACGCAGAGGCGTCTGTCAACAGGTACTCAGTCAAGTGGGGACTGACTGTGTGGAATGAGAAGAAAGAGAAGTATGATGGTGAGGATTGTTCCTGCGCTATCATCTCGGCCCCACGTGCCATCGATTGTGATTTTGATTTTTTGGTTCACGAACCGATGATCATTCCATAGCAAGGAATCAGTGTTTTCCAATTGGCCAAAGCTGTTGTTGGACTGGCGTTTCCTAAGGTCAGATTCAGTTACTTGTGTCTACTCACCATTAAGCCTCTTTACGAACGTACGTCACTTATGCGTGGTATATGACGTCGAGTGTTCACTCTTGCCTTTCATACATTGACCCTGTATGACGAAATGTGCTATCGATTACTGCGCCTTGAAGAGCATTGAGCAATGGTTGCCCTTTATTCAGTTGCTTGTCTTGACGCGTGTTCCCGTGTCGAACACTCCTACATACGTTCTGAGTCATTTCGTCTTACTGAACAACTACTGATGGCACGCCTTCGAATGGAGCGTCTCCTTTTCCCCTAATGTCCTCATTGCATCCTCCCACATCCATTCGCTCACATTTTTAATGTTTGTGATGATGCTTTTCAAAATAAACAATGGTGGTAGTCGTACACAGGGACGTAAACTCAGTCGCTTCCTCAGCTGCCTACAGTTAGAGTCCATAGGAAAATGCTTACGGAAATTGAAGGAATAAAATATATAGAGGTACTAACAGTAGCTTTATCATTCCTATCGCACGAAATGACGAGGTCGAAACAACCGATAGAATCAAGTGACGACGAGATGGCTTGGGCAATCTGGCAGTATTCCAGTCCTCGTGCTTCCTTCGGGTGGCATCGCAGGTAGGCACCGAAAGGGTGTTACAGCTATACGATTAGTATTTTTATTATTTAAGTCAGGACCGACGCAGCATGGGATGAGCACGATAAGCGTGAATTGCTGTTATGCGAAGGACAATCTGGAGTGTCCTCATTTCCGTGTACGAGTTTCGTTGGCAGAAATTCTATTTATGGCAACAGTTCATCAGAACAAGATTCCTTAATACGACCGCTATCAATGGAATTTGGAAGACGCGACGACTAAGTTCGTGGTCAGTTTGGTGTCACACCTTTCTGAAATCAAGCAGCTTTTCTAAGGTGCTCAGTCATAACAGACTCAATTATGTCATCAGTTGCCACCATTATCAGCAAGACATATGAAACTGTCCATGCCCGAAGAGATGGCTTAGTGGTTAGAGCGCGAATTTACTGACCGGAAGGTCCGTCGTCCGAACCCGACCTCTGCCTCTTGACTTCCCCTGTCTAGGCTTGGGCAACCTGGCAGTATCCCAGCCTTCGTGCTTCCTTCGGGTGGCATGGCACCTAGGAACCGAACGGGTGCTACAGCTGAACGCTTTATGCCCGAAGACCTGCACTCGCTGGTAACTTATCTAGCTGATGTGAAAGTTACCCTCACTGCAACTATTTTAATGATGGGTTTATACGTTTTATCTTTTAAGGTAAATCCGCATTCACGTATCCCCTCAGCTGAGCAGCGAAATGTTAGATAGGGTAACTTAGTGGAATCAGCTTCCAGAGAAGTCACAAAATTTAATAATTAAGATAATCGTTCAGCTGTAACACCCTTTCGGTGCCTAGCTGCCATGTCACCCGAAGGAAGCACAAGGGCTGGAATACTGCCAGGTTGCCCAAGCCTAGACAGGCGAAGTCACAAAATTTGCCATATCAGAAACCAACCTTGTTCGTTGTCAATGGGAAATCTCCACATTTTTCCCTCCTGGGTCCATTGAAGCCACTCATCAAACTGATTGAGCGGAATGGATGAGAGGAGGGACAACTCCAACACTTCGAGCGAATCAAAAACCGGACATTTTGACTTCTTCGCAGATGTCTCAGCACACGCTGAAACGAAACAAGACTGTGAGATGACGTCAACAAACCTTTCAAAGGTGACAAATCCCGGACAAAAAGGTTCAGTTTAGGTGGTTCGGGAAGTCTGCAATAAAACACGACCATAAGGAGAACGAATGTTCAGACTTGCTTGCAACTGAAACGAAGACCTTTAGGGTAAACAGTAACATGTAAGCGGAGAAGTGTACCTACCCTTGGATCTCTCAGTTCGATCGACAAGGAGGCTGTTGGAGAAGGATTGAAACAGAACGCTATTTGTTGACCACAGTTATTCTCTGGAAAAAGAAGTGACTTACGAAGCTTCAACGACGGGTTTGGTTGGAAAACTATCACTTTACATAGGTAAAATATTATTCAGATTTATGCTGAATACCTTTCACGTCGCTGCTTGTTTTCAGCGTGAGGTGATGACCGATGGACTGTGGCATTAGGAAGAACTGTACGTTCCTCATGCACTTTCGTGGATTGTTTTTTCTCGAAGGTTCTGCAAACCAGTGAAGGGTTAGGTGTCACTACCTGTAAGGGCCCCTTGCACTATCCACGAACATTCCAAGCAGCTCGCTGAAAAATGCAGCTTGGGAAAAGGAAAGGAAACCACTAACCTTGCTTTCCGCCGTGTCTTGGGTTTTGTCCTTTGAAATGAATACGGATAAGTAGTTGGCCGAATGAACGTACCCTGCAGTGTTCTTGTCTTCCTCCGCGCCCTTATTCGACCGACTAGCAACTCGAAAACTTCTACAGAAGAACTGTTGAATCTTCCATGGAGGGCGAACCGTAAGCACATTCGAATGCAGTAGCATAGTTTGTCCGTATTTGTAACGGGAACTAGTTGCTATCGGCAGCTAACATCTGTGAGTCGGTCGTGATAACTAAAAAGGAGAGGAGATTCAATTAGAGTAGAAGTAGGAGTAGGAGTTTACACCGTCCAGCTTATGTGTTAGGATTCCTCCATTGGACACTTATCATTGTTCAGACAGGAACATTAGCGCATCTCGACACCAGTCTTGTTGCTCCAGACAGACAACTCACATCATTGCGGAGACAATCCAGCGTATGAGCAACAGCCGCTTGTTGTCCTGCTTGCTTCAGCATTAGAGGCAGATAAGTAGACCGGCTTTCGGGGTATGGAAACCGACTTCGAGCCCCAACCTTCACCTGTCAGTATCACATCCTTCGGGGTTTGTCAGTATTCTCTATCGATTCAATAGAAGCAAACATTTTGGAATTTACCCATGGGCCAGTATCCGGCCATACATTCGATGTATGGTACATGCGTTCGGAAAATATCCTAGAGAATGGGTTTGAAACTCGAGAGGACGCATGAAAAGACTCTCTCCTGCTCCGAAAACTTGGTGCTGTTGATTACGGAAGCTCTGCGAACTTCATCTTTCGCAACAGACTTCGAACAAGCGGTAAACCAAAATTTCCGGTAAATTTCGTTGTTCATTGTTCGGTAAAACTGCCTCGAATTAACTAAACGCAGTTCAGACGATTGTCACTTTAGTAGGTGTTGTGAATCGTGAGTTCGTAGACTTCCAGCTTGTTACTAACAGAGGATCATTTCAAACGCTGGTATTCAGCCTCCTCCGAAGGCGTACATTCGCCACCATTGTTGTCCAAACTTCAGCAGCAAAAGGACATAACAAGGGGGAGAACTCACCATCGAGTACCAACGTTTGCTCAATAGTAAACGAGAGATTGTGATCGTACAAAAAGGACAATGGGAAAACACGTGTATGTCCAGGCTATTCCAAATGACTCAGTGCTATGCTAGATTAACATCGGTATCCATTACCGGTGCCAGGAGATTTACTTGCGGCACTCAACGATGTACCATGATTTGCCAAACTTGACCAAGAAACCACGTAAGTCACCGGAGATTACATGAGAAAAACGTGACACCTTAGGCAAAGGCCTAGTGCAACTGGAACGAACACACAAAAACACTGTTTCAGTGCACATAAGTCAAAGTAAATTTGCATTTGTTATGAAAATCGCACGGAGCCTTTCATCAACCTCTCATAGGTCACAAAAATAAAAACTGAAAAGTGGTAATAGTGATATTCGCACGATGACGCTTGAGTGCAGACATGCACTCAGACACTTCTATGGCTGGAGATGGTTCCATATCCACAGTCCACCTTTCAGTTGAGGGCCTGGAGAGCAGACTAAAGTTAGCAGGTAGTCAAATATTATGCGGAATTTCGCCGCGGTACCACCTTACCGCTCGTAGTTGGGCCAAGCTACGGCCAAGAAGTTTACCCGGACGCGATTGGCCAAAAAACGGGGTTCATGCCAATCCCATGTCAGGGCAAGCTCTGATTGTCCGAAAGTCTGGACTTATCCGCCAATCATGATCCAGATCCACCGAGTGACGATTGCCAATGACACATCCAGAAGGCGTCAGAATTTCTGGAATGCTGTCGCCCCACGCACTTGATTCATTCAGAGGGGACTCGGCGAACGCCTTCTTGTGTACGGTGAGAATGCACCAGAAAACTTTACGGGGGTAGATAGACTGCCCTAGTATCGCAGTCGGTTAGCGCGTCAGTCTCATAATCTGAAGGCCGTGAGATCGAGTCTCACCTGGGGCAACTGTTTTCACAAGCAGGTCTATTTGGTCTTCATAATTGACATGATGTTCTTTATAACCGGTTGTCCATCGTAATCGAGGACATAATAATGCGGAAGAGCAGCCCTAAACCTTGGTTCCCTAACTGCACTATTCGCACCATGTTTTTAATTAGATAATGTGGTCTGCTTGTTACGGGCCATCACCCATCAGTATACGTTGCTCCCGAACTGACTTTTGGAGTTCCAGCTCGTCAGATCGAGTGGACCATTTGCACAGGCGCTGACCAGAGTCGTTCGACAGAGCACTTGGACTTAGCATGTCGCACCCACCAGATACCGCACAGGCCAACTACCATCCCTCCTGGATTTGGTCATCGCCAACGAAAGACACTTCGTTGATCAGGTGTTAATTAACGCCTCACTGGGACACAGTGACCACTATGTGCTGATTTTTGATTTCATCTGCTACTGGGCCAGAAATCCCGAACCTCAAACGTGGATTCGAAACTTTTGCCGTACAGACTTCTCAGGAATGCGCATCTTTCTTGATCAATTTAAACTAAGACCAGCTTCAGTAGAAGAGTTATACAGAACCATTGTCCAGAAAGTTCACGAGGCTGACGAGATGTTCATCCCAAAAAAACCAGCACGCAGTCGGATGAACCGCAAGCTACCTAAAAGGATCCGGCGTCTTCTGGAAAAGAGGTCTCAACTATTTTTCACAAAGTTGACTACAGGAGACACGGAAGATGAGCTGGAATTTCGTAAAATGCGGAACGTACGGCAGTGAAGCATCAGTGTCAACACTGATGTTGCTGTCTTTGATGATGATGATGATGATGATGATGATGATGATGATGATGATGATGATGATGATGAAAATGCGGAACCGCTGTAAATCAAATCCGCCAATGGAACATAAGTAAACAAGCCACCATACTAGACCTCTCCCGGAAAAACAAAAGTGTGCTGTTTAAGTACATGAGGCATCGCCGCAGAAACAAGACAACCGCGTTCTCCTTGAGGGACAGGAACGGGGAACTGACGATTGTCCCATTAGTGGTATCTGAAGTCTAAAGAGAACACTATGCAGGCCCATATTCAGCCCCAGTTACCTCGTCACACCCAAAACTGGTGACCGACTATCGCTCGGCAGCTACAGGCCTATTAGCCTTACTAGCGTACCGTGCAAGGTGATGGAACGCATTCTGAACCTTGCCATCCTAGATCACCTTACTACGAACAACTTGTTATCCCCAGTTTAACACGCATTCCTCCCGAACCGTTCTTGCGTGACGAACATGCTCGTATTCATTGACAGCTTAACCCAAGTTAAGGACGAGGGACTCATATCGGATGCAATATTTTCCAGCTTCTCGAAAACATTCGATCGAGTTCCAGGCGTCCCGCTGCTTCACAAACTCGAGTCTCACGGGCTTCAAGGGGAAATTCTACGCTGGATTAAGGCGTTCCTATCAAACAACATCCCGAGTGAAATTAGGCTCGACCTACTCTTCTCCAGCGCCGGTTTCCATTGTAGTTCCTCAAGTCTCTGTTTTGGGATCATTTCTGTTTCTGATCTACGTCAACTACCTTTCAGACGTTTTTTCAAGTCCATGTCTACTTTTTGCGGATGACTCGAAATCGTGGAGTTCAAATGCCAGTGCCCTCCAAATGGATGTTGACGCTGCAAAACAGTGGTCGTTGGACTGGCACCTTCCTCTGAATGACGAAACGTGCGTCCATACGTCATTCGGTGGGGGGGGACTCAGCGAACGCCTTTGTCGTGCATAGTGAGAATGAACTAGAAGACATCATGAGGATGGATGCCAAAATAGATTTGGGTGTCTGGCTCTCTTCAAACATATCTTTCTCACTGCACCATGAGAAATCGGCCCAAAAGGCATTCACTGTTCTACGGATGATTCGGCGCACCTTCTCCCGTATCACTCGCATGGACTTCCAAATACTCTATGGGGCCTACGGCAGACCGCTTCTTGAATATGCCAACCAAGCTGTCTACTAAGGACGCAAGAAGGACGTAGTCCTCATTGAGCGTGTCCAGCGAGCTGCTACGAAAATGGTTGCCGGCCTTAAATCCGTGGACTTTGAAACGCGTCTCGCGGTGCTTGACCTCTTTCCCCTCGATTATCGTCGCCTCCGGGAGACCTACTTCTTACTTATGCCCTGTTTGAACAAGGTTTGGCCAACAGGTTTTTTACCGTTGACCTAACCAACACACGGCGGGAACATAGTAGTGAGATTTTCAAGCTTAGAGCGCACACCTTTATTGGGCAAAAAATATTTTCTCATTTCCGGTAGTTGCTGTGTGGAATGACCTTCCTCCAACGCTTGTCCACGCTACATCTAGCCCCCAGTCCCAAGCACTTTTAGACGCCTTTTTAGTCGAGTCCTCGCGCTGGCAAGCTTACTACCCCGCGCTGAGATCTAAAAGAGTCGTGCTACACCGTTTTTTCGCTTATGCCTTTCAGGCGAATGGCAGCCGCTGAACAACAAGAACAAAACCGACCCGGGAAACTTGGGCGAAAGCCTTGATCCTGTGTATCAATCCGTGAATCAGTGAATCCGTGGGTTGTATGCACCTCAGAATGCTTGATACAGCCCAGCATCAGTTTCCCTCCACTCATTTCCTCTTCTTTTCCCTCGAAGGCTTTAAATATAATTAGTTGGGGTTTATGGTTTTGCAGTTGTGAAGCGTCATTGTCAACGCTTACGTCGTTGACCCTGACGATGATAAGGCTAAGTAGAAGAGAATATACAGTCAATCATCCGAAGATGTGGTTTTTATGATGCAACCGTCAATATGTCAAACGACAGCCCCGCAACAGGTAATCACTGGGACTGAGATTGAACTTATTTGATACAGAGGGCACGCCCCCTACCTTAATAAAGATGGTCGTATCTGTACCATCCTCTATTAGTTCACCCACGAACGTTATCAGAGGACTACCCGCAATGGTAGTCTGACTAACATCCGAAAAGTAATACTTCGGTCATTCTTTAGTCCAGTGTCGCATTAAAAGTTCTCCCATGCAGTGTATAGACTTGGGAACTGTTTGGTGTTAAACATATGAGTTTGGTCGAAATCGATCACACAATTTAGACTTAAATGACATTAACCCGGTAGAGTTTGCAGTGAGCTCTCCGGCGGCCACACGGTTCTGTGCAATGAGCTAGCCGAAAAAGGCGCACCCAAAGCGCCGTGAAATCTCTTCTCGTTTATCCCTGATTTAAAATCGGTTGGCACGTGACACAACACAACGACAGCATGGCTTTTAAATGTTCGTTCAGAATGCCGCTGGAACACAAGGCAGGTGCTTAGCAAAGTGGAAAAATTCGGGGAAGAATCATTCTGTTCAGTAGCAAGGCAGTTATGCCGGTGGTTGATTTTACATTTCTGTTTTATGATAATGATAATGTTTTTCCCAACTTGTGGGTGGCATGCCGTCAGGCATGATCGTCAGGTTACAGTCCGAATAAAGGCAAGACTGGCGGGGATTGTGGGTACAGGGGTTTTGGGAAAAGAGACAGCGTCATAGGCGGGGGCGTTATCCGATGCAGACGTGGTCATCACTAAACCGGCGCGGGCAGGTAGGCACAGTTACTATGCATTTTTGGAGAGAACATCGAGCAAGCTCAGGTCGGTAGGATTTGAAGGTGGCGGGCAAAAGCAAAGTGAGGGAGGGCAAAACAATAGGCTTCCTGTTTAACACATGACAAGAAGAGTGTAAATGGTTGAAAATGAGGAACCAGAAGATCAGATCTGGTGAAGCAGTATAGTTGGCGTCATCCAGCCGGTCAAGTTGAACTAAAACCTAAAACCACCGCTGAGGCCTCCTGTTCTTGGACTGTTGAGGTCATGGCCAGGGTCACAAAAAGCGTGAGCGGGGATGATGAAGTGGAGGGTTTGGCAAAGCGTATAGATGGTAACAGGAA
>SJOL01001468.1:0-61862 GCA_004794785.1 Opisthorchis felineus | reverse complement strand
CTACAGACTGTGAAAACGTATGTTGGTATGTGATATCTCGAAACCGATCGGGGAGACTGTTCCAGATGCGAGTGTAGTAGACCAGGAAGAAGTAGTGGCGCAGGTTTGTACGCGCTTGAGGGCACACTAGGAGGTTGCTGGAATAACGGATTTTATAGCGCGCATATAACTTTACGCTTGGCCTAGCCTCTGTTATAAAAGCTTTTTGGAGCAAAAGACCGTGTAGGAGAGTTAGATTTAGCTTCAACCATCTGGGCCATAGTGGCTCACGGCTTAAGACTATACCGCGGGAGCGGTAGGAGAGAGGACTGGTCTGTGGGAATAAATTTTTGGTGAATGATCGTTGGACCGGGCAACCTGGAACTGCACTTGATGAGATAAATTAAAGGTGCAAGGGCATCTGAGACCAAGGTCTTTGATCTCTGTGGAATGAGCGACCGGGTTACCATTAATTGTGAACATATCAGCTGGGGCCGGAGGTGTTACTAGTCCAGTGATGGAGCCATTTGGCTCCAACTAAAATTTAAAAACCTCTGCAGACCATGAGTGACCTTGAGCAAATTCGTAAATTGTCCAAGTCCGGCAGAGCATGAATGGAGATAAACAGATGAAACAATTCAAAGTGGATACAGATTGCATGTTTTGCCCAAAATATGGTTTACAATGAAACAGAATAGGCCCACTGGTGCTGCTAATGAAAAGACTTCAGGTGTAAAAATATTTTCGATGCGGAGATAGTGCTAGTGCAGAAAGAAAGCCTTAAAAAAATCGTTGAATTCATGTAAGGGGCGAACTGGAATTGGAACGGAAAACCGGGGTGGTCATATCCAACGAAAAGTTCAGCGGGTTAGAAATAACCGGCCTCAGGGGTGATTGGGGCCAGAAAATCAATTCTTTGCAGTTGCAATTAAGGTCCCGAGTGTGTTACAGAGTCGGTCGGGAGTGGGAAAATAGTTTCGGGAGTGCCATCAGACTGAGTATGGCAGTGCCATGTCACTGCTGCACTGACAAACTTCCGTTCCTGCAGAGCCCCGTAATGGACGTCAAAGTTGGGGCAATCGGACAGGAGATGTGTATTTCCGTTGCAGATGGATTTTGATTGAACGAGTGGTTTGACACAGGTAAGGTCAGGCCGATTTTATTGATTTCGCAGAGGGCCAAATCACACATTAGGTCCCTGTGTGCTGACATGGCACCCAGGAAAAACAGTGGGGACGCTCCAGAGGTACACGTATGTCGTAATAGTCTGAACTGTGTAAACTGCGACAGACTGGGCGCACTTCTCGGAAACGATGTGCGCCAGGCCAGCAAATCTTCCAACCTCTAAGCTTCGCCCGCATGGCCTGAGACGGAGAACCGAAAGAATAAATGGAGCCCTTTTCCTTGAGGTATTGACGCTAAATTCGTAGGTGTCGGCCATCTGAGGGCTGAGGCAGTCTGAAAGCAGCGCAATCCCATATGCACCACTGTTGTACTAGATATATCCTGCGCAATCGTTTTTCTACAAGACAGGTAGGCGAGTGCCTCTTCGGCCCTGAATAATTAAAATGAACCTGAGCGCGTTTAACATTGCTGGTCGATTTTCAGGATTCTGGGAAGCATCAATGCTGCTAACTTGGGCTATAAACTGCCCTTATGGAAGAAGGAGTACCAGAAGACAGAAAGACTGCTTACGTGAAATTTATTCACCGATGCGGTAGGAAGGATGGTCCACGTCGGCTGACGACGCGCCTAGTTTTACCGCGGAGATAGGCGCGAGATGTCTTAGCTCGGGTTTGTTTCTCTGGCAGAACGGCGAAGGATGAGAAAAATGTTATGCCCAGTGGACAGACATTTTGAATAAGAAAAGTTGGGGACAATGCAATTGGAGGACTGTGCTGTATACAGGTGTAAGGTGTGCTGTAAGCATTTATGAGGCATAAACGGAGAAGGCTGCGGGTAACTTTTGAATTAAGGCAAAGTACGGAGAGCGGCAAAGTTCTTGGCATCTTATGCTGCACAAATTTCAAAATATCAGCCTTGCATTTCAGCCGGCGGTCCATAAGGTCCCGCAGCACTGCATCAAGATACAGACGAAAATGAAATACAGGGGAGCTTAGCTGGAATTCTCAAGGTTTTGGAACGTTTAACGGCAGTGTTCGGGGTATACGATTGCCCTCTCGAGCGCCTAATAGACCATGGTGTGTGGAGAAATTATGAGGTAATCTAAGCACTCAAATTTTTCGTTGTGAGGTACCACGGGGACAGCAGCGGTAGGCAAGATGAAAAGAGAAGATATGTGCGTTGAACGGGTACAAAGGACTCTCTGAAGGCTCATTGGGAGGAAGTTACTTTTAGCACTGGAGGCACAGACCTAACCCCTACAAAAAACTGTGGTTGTGGGTTCACTCGCGGTCCCCCAGTCAGACTAACGGCCGCCTTCGCTGGAGCCACCGGTTCCCACCACGATTTGGATAGGCGACCCAAATGCGCACGGCGGTCAGTGCGATTTACGCCAGTATAGCTTACAGGTCCTGTGCCCACGTACGCAGCCTCAGTCCCCCGAATCCTGAGAACATCAGAACTTCACTCTTGGTGAACGCTGTAACTGCCAAACGGTTACTTTGGATGGGGCGTAATACCAAAACCTCCGGGAATGTAAAACAAAGTCGGAGCTGGGTTTCTATACGGCACTAATACGGAAGAAATCAATCCACAGAATGTACAAAACTCGACAGTAGACACTTGTCCAAAATAAACGGTCCACTTGAACTTTCAAAGTACCAACCGGCTGAGCAGACAGGCTGCCACGTGACACAGTCGCACGTGCATAAGGTTGGCCACAAAATGGCTAGATGACCTCAATATCAAATGAGTGAAGTGGTGGGGATAACCAAATGCCAGTCCATACGCACAAACTAAACACTAAAGTGGAGCAGGAGTTACAAATATGGACAGAAGAAACGTGGGGAATTGCAAATGTCAGAGTATCGGACGATACATCGCCCACCAAATTCTCTAAGTTTACCAAGCGGACGCCCGGGCTCTTACGCTCTACCTATGCTCAGCTCCATCCTGAGGTACTCCTTCAGCCACCGACACGAATGGCCCGGGGCCACTCTTGCCACAAGTTTCGGATTCGATAGAGTACAAGCACAATCACGTCCCTAAAGTACTCATGCCTTTCCAATAACTTAAGAACGCCGCCAGCCGTTTCAGCATGCGGGATTATTATTGGGCCATCTGAGCTAGTCTCACAACAATCTACTGCCACTAGAGGCCGTTTTCCCCGAGGCACATCTCCACCAGAAGGTAGAGCCTTGTCCCTCACCCCGCCTGCTTTATTCAATAGATATTGGTTGTAACGCAGTGACAAAGCTACAACTTTCTGTAGCTTCACCCAACAGAAAAACCGGGCCATTAGTAGGCACACGCCGCATTCTGCTGGAGTTTGTGAACATGTGCTACATCCATGTTGTGGATGGGTTACCGTACTACGCACGGTGGTCGACGAGATTTACGCCAAAGCCCCAAGTATAGCTTATAAGTCTCGTGCACATGTACGCAAGCTTATTCCCACCAGATCCTGAGAAAACCAGAATTCCTGTTTTGATAAGCATTCTTGACAGGCCGCAAAAAATAATCCCCTTTTTTCCGAAATGGTTGAGAGGATTTGAAAATTCCGTTCATATGTGAAGGTGACTTGATTTGAAGGTGCACAAAAACAGTCACTCCTAAACCACCGACTTTTAATGATTCAGGTGGCTCATCCGTGAGTCACCCGGATATGTGACGCTTTTGCACGCAGAACAGTTTTGAGAACAAATCATTTAAGGAGGTTTTCCGGTAGACGCATAATTGCCTCTTCCAACCATCTAAAACCACCTGCTCAGGACGTCCTGAAAAACCGGTCGATCATGCAACAGAACCAGGGTAGTTACTGGGCCGTCGTTCGAGGCCCCGGGCGAACCTATCGCATCTCTGAAGCGTAAAAAACAACAGTTTTCAAATGTGATAATTCGGGCGCGTCCACTATGCACAAGTGGTGTAGTGACAGCACGCTCGTTCCACTTTCTTGATGTCCGGCTTTCAACTTCATGCACGCCTACGTATATGCACTAATGATGGGCTGTAATGAGTGTAAAGTTCCCGTCTTTATCTCCTTTCCTCTGTTGTAGTATCGTCAGAAATATTGCTGCAGGACAGGAAAAGGGCTAATCAAACAAATCATGTGAACGGGCGATCATCAGATGCCAACAGCAATTGATTTCACTGAAACTATCGAGTGTTGTACGTTCACACTTTTGAAGAAAGTCATACTGGTCCGACCGCAGGATTTAGTAATTTGTTGCTCATAGTAGCGTGTTTAGGTGAGCGATCTTACAGGGTCACAAACAATCCGATTTGGTTCGGCGATAGAGCCCGAACCTGAATTGCTGGAAGTTCAAAATCCATGTTGTTCTTAAAATCGATGATTCCACAACCAAGCATGGTGGAATCATCCAACGGCCAACTAGGCCCTTTGTACGCGCATTCTCGGACATGCCGGTGCCCGAAATTGATAAAGATACCGTTTACTTATTTATCTAAGTTTATTTGACGCACCAGTACAAACATAAAGGATAGTCACCCCGGTTCTCGTTTTCCGTAAACCCTTTCGCTCAACGATGGACCCAAAATAAAAAATGTATGATAAATTAAATATCGCGCATGCCTCTTGTGAAAGCCCTGAAACAGCTTAATTTTTGAAGGCCAATTTACCAAGATAAGCCGTGTTATGCGTAGCACCAATGCGTACAGCGACCCGGAAATGTGGATAAAACATTTGTTGCGTGTGGAAGACACACGTGAGCAAAACAACCACAGTCAAGTTCCACCACCAATGCGCCGCCACATTAGGAGAGATTCGCAAGAATCAACATGTCGTCCACCTACGTATGAAAAAACGATTCATCGACCCACATTGCACTGCAGATCGGCATTAAATGCAGTAGTTGTAGATGTAGTGAGTCATCTAGAAACTAATATTGCACCTACGGTGCCTGAGTACCGCACTCCACTAGAGTACCGTACTCCTTCACTTCGTCGGAGGTCAGGCACAGGTTGACGGGAACCCTGCTAAAATCTGGCATATATGGTGGTGGTGATCCAGGTGGTAAAGCGTAGCCACCTGGGAGTAATTCTGGAGGCGAAATCGAACCTCGTTGGGTACCCGGTACAGCGCTTGCTATCCGTCATAATTAATCCATCAAACTCTGTTTGACTGGTCCAAAACCGTTCTCCACACGCTTGCCAATTCCACACCTTCCATTCTGTCAACACCGAGAAGCTTGGCAATTTCTGACGGCACGGCCATCAGTCTCTACTGCGTGGACTGTGTTTTCGCCTCAAAACCTCAAAAGTTGCTAAGTATGTTTTATGTCCCGTGTACAGTGCATGTTCCGCCATTGCCGAGTCCTCCAGCGACGCTCGATATTCTTCTGCGGCCTGTTTACTTCCATCCTTTGCGCTCCGATCCTGGTGCGAAGCTCCCCGGCCGTCTATCATATGTAGGCCTTAGTGCAGTCATTACACCTCATTTTGTGGTTCTCTTCGCCGGGAGGCCATTCTGCACCAGAGCAGAGCGCAGTATTCCCCCTCTGGAAAGCTAATCTCATATATAAACCGTGCTTAGAATCCTTCGAATGACCTCCGATGTCTCTGGTTTGTACGGAGCATCAGCATTCCCAATCCATTCCCTGTTGGGTACCAACACTCTTCGCACCTGACACCTAATCAAGCGACCTGGATATACATTACCCTGAAGTTTGTCCTTTACATCAGTTTGGGCCGCAGTCCGATCAGCTTCTTCTGGACAGAGGGTCCTTACATGCCAAAACATTGAGGTCGTTATGTGTATGATTGTGTAAAAGTTTTATTTTTCTAGCCATGGTCTCAGAGTGATTTGGGGTTCGCATCTACGGTAGGCACCTGAACGCGGGCAATCGCCTCGCCAAACCAGCTCGCGGGGAGCTCTGATTGGTCGAAAATGTGAGCGCAGAGGCCAATGGTGCTCCAGTTTCCGCTGCTGCGTCCAGTTGCCTGGGATTTCAGGTTGCTGTTAATCTAGACGCTATACGTCCACATATTTCTTAATTTGTTTTGGGGGCTGATACACTCTGCGTACCCTTAACGGTTCTCCTGCTACGGACGCTAGCTTTGGAGGATCGGACTGACAGCTGAGCTAAGGTGTACCCATTCATCCTCTGGAATTATACCATGGTTGGGTATCTGTGGATGATCGTAAAAGGGAGTTGTTTCATAAATGTAGGTTACGGCAGGACTGCTATTGGATCTTCCCGTATGTGAGTTCCGTGCTATCTTCATTTCTCCACAGGTAAGCCTGCCGAGAAACCAGAAAAACAGCAAAACTAGTCGTCCAAAACGCGCTATTGAACGAGCTGCAAGCAGCAGCGGTCGAAATTTTCGTTCACGAGGAGAAAACTACTTCCAACATAGGTAAAAGGCCCGCGCAAACAGGACTTCCATGGGGCGAAAAAACCCTGCAAATGAAACCACCAAGGCAGGAGGCAGACAAGTATGCCGCAGAGGCCTCTTCGGTGCCGTGGACTCAAACCCGGCGTACAGCTATTAAATCTGCTAACCTCTCTGGCAGCACACCTCTTGGTTCCCCACCTTCGCAGGCAGCAGAGGCATTGTTGAAATGCTTGTCCATAAACTGCCTCAGTCTTTTCAGCAAACTTCACAATATTAAACAGTCAGCTTGCCTTGAACAGCCTTCCATAATCCCACTTACAGAAACCTGCCTCACACCAGATGTCTCTGACGCGGAGATCTCAATAGACGGCTACTCCATTTGTCGAGCTGCCTCAAAACGCGGGAGGGCTGGCGGGGTTGCTTTATATTTACATGCGGCCATGTCCATCCCGATTGTTCTCTCCGATACCACTCCTGCACCTTTTTGCGAATCACCGCGGATCCAAGTCCCGGGACCGATTCTCCTCTCCTCGGCGTGGTCTACCGTTGCCCCTTGAGTTCTCCGGAAGATGACCAATTCCTCATACAAACTCTTGGGCAACTCTCCTCCAGCTACCACTTCACACATCTCTTGCTGGTAGGCGCTTTTAACGACCCCAAGGCCTCCTGGATGGAGCTGCAATGCGTCGGGTCTAGTGGACATTTTGCAGCGGCGCTAACCAAAGTCGTTCGACAGAGCACTTGGACTTAGCATGTCGCACCCACCAGATACCGCACAGGCCAACTACCATCCCTCCTGGATTTGGTCATCGCCAACGAAAGACACTTCGTTGATCAGGTGTTAATTAACGCCTCACTGGGACACAGTGACCACTATGTGCTGATTTTTGATTTCATCTGCTACTGGGCTAGAAATCCCGAACCTCAAACGTGGATTCGAAACTTTTGCCGTACAGACTTCTCAGGAATGCGCATCTTTCTTGATCAATTTAAACTAAGACCAGCTTCAGTAGAAGAGTTATACAGAACCATTGTCCAGAAAGTTCACGAGGCTGACGAGATGTTCATCCCAAAAAAACCAGCACGCAGTCGGATGAACCGCAAGCTACCTAAAAGGATCCGGCGTCTTCTGGAAAAGAGGTCTCAACTATTTTTCACAAAGTTGACTACAGGAGACACGGAAGATGAGCTGGAATTTCGTAAAATGCGGAACGTACGGCAGTGAAGCATCAGTGTCAACACTGATGTTGCTGTCTTTGATGATGATGATGATGATGATGATGATGATGATGATGATGATGATGATGAAAATGCGGAACCGCTGTAAATCAAATCCGCCAATGGAACATAAGTAAACAAGCCACCATACTAGACCTCTCCCGGAAAAACAAAAGTGTGCTGTTTAAGTACATGAGGCATCGCCGCAGAAACAAGACAACCGCGTTCTCCTTGAGGGACAGGAACGGGGAACTGACGATTGTCCCATTAGTGGTATCTGAAGTCTAAAGAGAACACTATGCAGGCCCATATTCAGCCCCAGTTACCTCGTCACACCCAAAACTGGTGACCGACTATCGCTCGGCAGCTACAGGCCTATTAGCCTTACTAGCGTACCGTGCAAGGTGATGGAACGCATTCTGAACCTTGCCATCCTAGATCACCTTACTACGAACAACTTGTTATCCCCAGTTTAACACGCATTCCTCCCGAACCGTTCTTGCGTGACGAACATGCTCGTATTCATTGACAGCTTAACCCAAGTTAAGGACGAGGGACTCATATCGGATGCAATATTTTCCAGCTTCTCGAAAACATTCGATCGAGTTCCAGGCGTCCCGCTGCTTCACAAACTCGAGTCTCACGGGCTTCAAGGGGAAATTCTACGCTGGATTAAGGCGTTCCTATCAAACAACATCCCGAGTGAAATTAGGCTCGACCTACTCTTCTCCAGCGCCGGTTTCCATTGTAGTTCCTCAAGTCTCTGTTTTGGGATCATTTCTGTTTCTGATCTACGTCAACTACCTTTCAGACGTTTTTTCAAGTCCATGTCTACTTTTTGCGGATGACTCGAAATCGTGGAGTTCAAATGCCAGTGCCCTCCAAATGGATGTTGACGCTGCAAAACAGTGGTCGTTGGACTGGCACCTTCCTCTGAATGACGAAACGTGCGTCCATACGTCATTCGGTGGGGGGGGACTCAGCGAACGCCTTTGTCGTGCATAGTGAGAATGAACTAGAAGACATCATGAGGATGGATGCCAAAATAGATTTGGGTGTCTGGCTCTCTTCAAACATATCTTTCTCACTGCACCATGAGAAATCGGCCCAAAAGGCATTCACTGTTCTACGGATGATTCGGCGCACCTTCTCCCGTATCACTCGCATGGACTTCCAAATACTCTATGGGGCCTACGGCAGACCGCTTCTTGAATATGCCAACCAAGCTGTCTACTAAGGACGCAAGAAGGACGTAGTCCTCATTGAGCGTGTCCAGCGAGCTGCTACGAAAATGGTTGCCGGCCTTAAATCCGTGGACTTTGAAACGCGTCTCGCGGTGCTTGACCTCTTTCCCCTCGATTATCGTCGCCTCCGGGAGACCTACTTCTTACTTATGCCCTGTTTGAACAAGGTTTGGCCAACAGGTTTTTTACCGTTGACCTAACCAACACACGGCGGGAACATAGTAGTGAGATTTTCAAGCTTAGAGCGCACACCTTTATTGGGCAAAAAATATTTTCTCATTTCCGGTAGTTGCTGTGTGGAATGACCTTCCTCCAACGCTTGTCCACGCTACATCTAGCCCCCAGTCCCAAGCACTTTTAGACGCCTTTTTAGTCGAGTCCTCGCGCTGGCAAGCTTACTACCCCGCGCTGAGATCTAAAAGAGTCGTGCTACACCGTTTTTTCGCTTATGCCTTTCAGGCGAATGGCAGCCGCTGAACAACAAGAACAAAACCGACCCGGGAAACTTGGGCGAAAGCCTTGATCCTGTGTATCAGTCCGTGAATCCGTAAATTCTGGGTTTCCAAACCATTCTAAGAAAGCCCCGTGTAGTTTAAGGTTTAGTTTTATCGCTACCACGTCGGGTACTTCACTAAACGGCTTGGTTGAGGTAACAAGTAATTTACGCAGTCCGCAAAGCAAATCCGTAATGGTTAAAACTATCTTTTTAACCAATCGTATGTAATTGGCGATTTGTGCCCAAACACTGACAACTGACATTCATGATTGTGCACTCTCCCTCCCAGGATATATGACGTTTCGCCCTGACAAGGTCGACGGAGACCTTGGAGGTGTCGTACCTTACCTGAGTTCTTAGACCCGTTGTTCCAGTGCCATTCAGCAGTTCAGAGAGAGAAGAAGCTGCTTGGTGTAGTGAGAACCGTAAGGAACATCGACGATTAGTCGTCGACAACAGTTGTTGTTGTGCACAAAAGTCGAAATTCATCGGTAACCGCGACGTTATGTCACCTCAAGCGTAGCACCCAAGGCAAGGATTGCACCGTACCTGGATACCTTGGTGTCCCAGAAATTGACTGGGGTAAACTTTATACCCGGGATACCCGCTTCAGTTTCAAACAGCTGGCAATTATAGTCAGTCTCATTCTGGTACAACGCGTGCTATTGCCAACTGGGGTACAGCCTGGATTAGCGTGAAGCAACCTGTACCATTGATGGAAAACAGAGTAAATTGCCAGTCAGACTCAAGGGAAGTCGGGAACCACTGAACTATAGCAACGATAAGGTTCGTGAAAATCATTGTAGCTACTCAAGTGCTCCAAGCTATGGGATTAAGCTGGGTTCCAGTTGAGTCTCCTGTCAACAATCCGCACCGGGACCGGATGAACTGCATTCACCAGTACTGCAGATCTCAACGACTACAGTCGCCAGATTTTAAACGCTTATTGGAGGAAGGTCTCCAACCGGTTGAATAGAAGTTCGCCGTTGTTAAACCACTGTTAGAAGGAGGGGACAGACAAAACATAGAGAAGTATAGACAAGTCTCCCTGACTTCTGCGGTCGGAAAAGTCATGGAGCATGTGATGAAGTCATTGACCGACTTTCCTGACATTGTGGACTTTGGTTGCATCAAAACCATGGTGTTCAGTGGGGTATACCGTACTCGATTTACCTGCGAACATGACAACCCACGTCAGCCTCATAAGTTTTCGGGTGTATATCTCTATTCAAGCGTCATCATACTCCTGGACCCGAAGACTTTCCACTTACTCTTTTCAAGGATGGCTTATTTACGTTTACTTGGGATAAAGAGACCGTTCCAGACAGCTGGAGTGGGTCGACAATAGTGTCCATCTTCAAAAAGGGAACTTGCAGCCAATGTACTAACCACATAGATGTCAGTTTGACGGCAGTAACAGGGCTTCTGGCGTCATTGATCCTCCGGCTTCTTACGTCGGCACGCGGATCATTGACCCGTGGGCATCAAGCGGGATTTTGACCGAGTAGAAGTCGTGTCGACCACATCTTCGTACTCCGCCAGGTGTTAGAGCGACACCACATGTACGGACGACCCACAATCTTGGTGTTCCTTGACTTCAAGGGTGCGTTCGATTCTGTCGATCGGTCAGTACTGTAAACCACAATTGTTCAACAGGGAATGTCTCAAACGTTTGGACGTAATCCGGTCCCTACATTCGCATACTTAGCGTGTGAGTGTGTGGTGAGCTCTCTAAAAGCTTCCCTGCAAAAACTGGTGTCCGACGAACATCTCGACTCTCTCCGTTCTTGTTCAACTTCGTCGCTGATGAAATAATGAGGCGAACGCTGGAAGGTCTTGAAAACCCGGTGTTCAAGTTGTTGCTTGTGAGCACCTTGTGTGAAGTGTGTGTGTGTCGCCTGCACCTTGAAGTGTGCAGGCGACATCTACCTGATCTTCGAAGGCGAAGGTGAGGGCCAAGCATAAACCCTGTTGAATATAATGAGGGAAAAAAATCATTCCGATGTAGCACCCTTTCGATCCCTAACTGTCATGCCACCAGAAGGAAGCACGAGAGCTGGGATACTGCCAGGTTGCCCAAGCCTAGATAAGGGAATTCGAGAGGCAGAGGTCGGGTTCGAACCACGGACCTTCCGGTCAGTAAATTCGCGCTCTAACCACTGAGCCATCTTACCCCGAATGTAGTGAATAGTGTGAATAGTGAATGTAGTGAACACCATCTTGCCACCCTTCGGCATGTGTCTTGCACCTTCAGAGTGCAAAGTCATGCTTCATAACGTGCAGTCTGTGAGCGTACCCTTTACAATTCAACAGAATCACTGATGGTTGTGGAGAATTTTCCTCGGTAGTTGTATTAACTCTGATGGAATTGTGTCTGATGAACTCAGTGCACGAATCTCAAGGGCCCCCAATCACGTTTGCTAATTTTTGTCACTTGTGGCATCAAAGAGGTATATCACAGATTTTCAAGGGTCGCGCATACCGGGCCACGGTAAGGGTTATGTGGTTGTGTTGCGGAACATGACCTTTGCAGACAGATGATGAGGCGTGTTCAGTTTTTTTAACCACCGATACCTCAAAAGCGTTGCTGTTGTCAGAGCGAGATGGCTCAGTGGTTACAGCGCGAATTTACTGGCCGGAAGGTCCGTGGTTCGAACCCGACCTCTGCCTCTCGACTTCCCCTGTCTTGGCTTGGGCAACCTGTTAGTATCCCGACCCTCGTGCTTCCTACGGGTGGCATGGCAGTTAGGCTCCTAAAGGGTGTCACAGCTGAACGGTTGTCAGATGGCGTCAACGGATTCGTAACGGGGTAATTCGAAAACGGGTATTTGGTTGTCCAACGGGTACTTTAATCGCGGAAAAACATGAAAAATTGTGATCCTAGCCTAGAGAGAATAGAGCATCCTAAGCTATCTTGCTGGGGCCTGTAAGACCGCCAGGTGCTCTGGTTTGGAACCCTGTGCATGAACCCTGTGTGCAGTATGAAGTCACTGGAGGGTCTTTATCCAGAAATCTGCATACACAACACCAAACAGAACAAAAAACTTGCAGTGAAGTTAATGGAAAGTTTAAGTGCTTTTTCGTTCGTGTTTTTTCACACACAGTACGGTGTCTGCAAGTAAGAACACGACTAATAATAATAATAAATACACGACTAACTAATAATAAATTATTGTTACTAATCTCTTGCGAGTAAAGCGGTTTCGTGGCGAAGGAAATCATGAGCACCGTGAAAAAGTTTCGTGAGATCCTTGTCTCGTATTCTGGTTTCGGACATCTTCATAGTTTCCCTTACCTTACATTCCGGCTGTTCTAAACCTGTTTTTCAAGGTTATACATTTCACTTTCCAACTTAACCCACCTTGCTTTGTCATGATATTCCTCCAGTAAGGCGCGAAGTTACTGACCCGAAGGTCCTTGATTCGAACCCAACCTTTATATCTCGACGGCTCCAGTCTAGGCGTGTGCATCCTGGCAGTATCTCAGTCCACGTGCTTCCTTCGGATGGCCTGGCAGCTAGGCATCTTTAGGGGGCTACAGCTGAACGTCATCCAATAATATGTCGGCTGGGGACCGTACCTCCTGTGTGGTTGATATCAGTGGTGAATATTCACTGCTGTTACATTGATGTTAGTTATGGTGATTATTCTTGTAAAGGTCAAAAGGGCCCCTGCTGGCCTCCCATGTCTTAACTCTTATTCTAAATCAGTTGTAATTCAGGATAGGGCGTGTTAAACTATCGTGCATCCGATTTTGTGTGGGTGGGAAACACTCTCCCGGTGTTCCAGAGTGTTGTGACCGTCTGGTGGGGGTCATTTACTAGTGCTGTAGATTTCAGTGGAATCAAATTCACGCGAAGTAACGGAGCAAACCACACTTCATAAGGTATGCAAACACATCGTTATCATCATCGTCATCCTCAGTTTCAGCGCCATATGAGCATGCTGACTTTTTTTAATAATCCCCTATTAATAGAAGGAAAATTACCAGAATGGGGTTCACTTGGAACTGTTGTTTACCATCCCCTTAAGCGCTTTTCAGATTGCTTTCTTAAATATGAATATATCGTTCTTCAGCGGGCATCACATTCCCCACCTATCTTGGGACGATCTCTCAATCACCAGTCTGTTATTTTCTAACACCATTCATACCACTGGCTATCATTCACCTGGCCCCATCATGAGCACTTGGAGAGGTATGTTAACTTGATTTCCAGTATATTACAGGTGCTTTAGCAGTGTTTTTGGCTTGTAACTTTTGCTCACTGTTTTCCATCCACAGTCGCTCGGCGAGATGAGAACCAGGAGACTGACTATGGTTCGATGCACTTGAACGAAACACCCTCTCTTTATGTACGTTCTGCGTAGCTACCTTTGGTGATATGGCTATTTTTATGTGTTCAGCTTTTGTGTGTCAACTCCTTATGGATGGATCGCCGGTTAAGGCACAAAATTACTCACTGGAAGGCCTGAGGTTCGAAACAACACGCACTTCGACTGCTGCTTTCTAGGCATGGGCAACCTGGCATCATCTCAGCCCTCTTGCTTCTTTCGGGAAGCACGGTAGCCATGGGCTAAGAAAGTGCTACAGGTGAACGTTTTTTTTACCTCGTAGACCACTTTTTGGTACACAATGTGAACAAGACTGCAGTTATCATCATCATCATCATCAACAACAGCATAACGTCAGTGCTCAACACTGATGCTTCGCTACCGTACAACCATGATTCATTTGAAGGCCTTTTTGTGAAGAAAATAAAAGTGGACGGGAAAGGGATATAGTGGTAGCCTACCTCAATCATCCCGAGGTGTCTACACCTTCAAACACTCATTCAGGCAATCGGATAGAAACTGACAACAAGAATGCCACTGACATCGATTAGCAGCCAAATTTTGCAGTGACTTTAATCAGTCGCGTTCCACATCCTGGAAGGCGAGTAGCACCGATAGCACCCAAACGTTTCGTAATCTCTTTCATACCCCTCTGCATGGTTAAGCGTTGGCCGCCATTCTGCTTCCGCGACTCTAACTTGGGCACGGAAGACAACACTCTCTTCGGCAAGCGATTTTTCGGCATGAGCAACACATGGTCTAACCAACGCAGCTTCTGGTGCTGAACATATTCTTCGATGGAGGTCCCCGTTGTTCAACTGATCACTCGCTTTCTAACTGCCTCATTAGGGATTCACCGACACCAACCAATACGAGCTATGGTGTTGCTCGCCATCAGTTTAGACGCTGTGACTGCTACACACTGTATTCGGTGGTTGTTTGTCTTGTATCTTATCTAAGTTTTTGGTAATCGATTTCTCGCACTGTACCGCATTGCAACGTCGCCATAACAAGCTCTTCGGCACTGGAAGCAAGTTTGTTGTGAGAGAAACTGCTTTGTAATGGGAATGCGGTTGAAGTATATCCCTCATTATCAGGCAATGAAAAACATGAATGAAGAGCAGCAACTTTTCAACACTCTTAACAGGAAGCTGAGGCGCTTTCAGCTAATTGTAGAAACGATGCGGCTTTTTGCTGTCATATACGGGCACATATACATACACATACGGGCACAAAATTTCCGGAGTAATTCAACTTCTGCCTATCTTCATTCGGTACTCAAAAGTAAAAAAATCTATATACTCTTAATATGAGTCGAATTGCATCTTGAGACTCATGTGTATTCCGGAATGCAGAGTCCGTCTTCATCAGCGTCATGAACAGCCATACATCGAGAGATTTCTCAGGATTTTTTGAGCCGAACTAGTTGATTTGAATCGACACCACGTCTACAGTATTGGTATCTGATACTATCTTAGTGTAGTGGAACTCCTCATAGTCACCCTCCCCGTCTCCCATAACTGTCATCCCATTTGATAACCCTTTCCTCATTTACACTCTCGTGCGCATCGTGATGTGAAAAGTATCAGTCCCATAGTATGTGTCGTCTAACGATGGTCTCAACAAAAGTCTCTTGTAATTCGGCTGTAAACATGTGTTTGTTTGGTATTTGGTTATGTTTTACACAACATGTTCTGTATTGCCAGTGGAGCTTTGTATTTTGCCACCTTAACGGTACTTCATTTTCCTGAATCTTGTTTATTCCAAAGGTAGCGATTTTGACAACGGCAGAAGACTTAGGACATCGGGCCGTTCTTGTTAAAGTGAATCTCTCCATACAATATGAGTAGCATTCTTCTGGGAGTCACAACTTCAATCGTTCAACTAGTGCGAACTGTCAAAGCTGAATAGACATCAGTTTAAACCGAAAAAACTCGTTCGTGGCCGTAAAACAAGGACCTAGTTGAAACAAAGTGACGAATACTGAATATAGGGCAATTTAATGTGGCGGCACGAGTTCCGTAGGAACTGACTCACTAAGCCAAAAATAGCCTCATACGGATCGCAGGGTGCACGCATGTGACCGAGTCGCCGTTAGTCTAGTACACAGTGATGGGTCCAATGAAAGTCTCACAGCAACTAAGCCGGGGCAGAGGAGTCGTTGGTTTTGAAAGTAAGTCGGAGCAGACTGTTTCATCTGCTCCACCTATTCGACCTTGATTTGACTTCTTAGCCGGACTGCCTCGCTAACACTTTTCGGTAGTCGCGTGCTGGGCTTATGTTGGGTAAGGATCGTAAAGATCAACTCTAGTAACGGCGTTTTACTCCAAAGTGATGCTTAGGTGTATTTATCTCAGTGGTTTTGGAAGGTGTAGACAGCTCGCTTAGGATGAAGACTTTGGGCTCCAACCCTTGCTAGGGCCCTCTTCCCCCATGGTTGTGTGGCAGTTAAACACCCGTTTTCATTGCGGGTGCTCTCCATGATGTAGACGCTGGTGCTCCAGCTGTGTTGTGCGATTTCATGTTTCTTGGCGCAGATTTGTGATAGTTATGCTAGAAATAACCGACTAGGCACTAAAACACTCAGTTTCATAAACGGAAGGTTTGTCTGACGATCGTAGAGACAAGTTCATATTCGATCCAGTTAGCAACCGTCACCAAAAAGCGGCTTGGAAATAACGTGGAGATCGTTTTCATAAAATTAGACAAAGGATCGCGCGTTTTGCTCTTGAACAGAAACGACTATCACAGACGAATCAGTCGTATTTGATACTTCCGAATTCCAATTGCTGCCGACTGAAAAAGACCGTACAGCAGTAGTAGAAACACAACTGACGAATTCGTGTAAGAGAACTAAAGTGTAATGACACTATTAGTGGTCAACAACTTAATCAACTTGGACTTACGGGAACACGTATTTCGCGTCTCTGTCATTCCCTAAAGTACGCAAGGCCGGCGTACCCCTGCCTTCGATTCCGGATGTGTGGAATTCGCCATACCACAACATAGCCAAATGGCTTTGTGCACTTCTAGGGCCAATCTGAGCCTTGTTTGCTAAGCACAGCGTGAGAGATGTTTTGGATTTTGTTGATAGAGTCAAGGACGTGAAAGGTTTTTGGACAAGATATTATCCCCGTATGTGTCGTGACTTTTTACTGAACTCGGTTGTCGCGAAGAGACCGGAGTTTGTCGTGGTGCGATGGTTAGTAAATGTTAGTAAATGGAGGTCAGAGAATCAGTCTACCGGCTAGAGGTTGTGGAGAATTTCACTTACCTCAGTAGTTGTATTACTGTTCAGCTGTAGCACCCTCTCGGTGCCTAACTGTCATGCCACACGAAGGAAGCACGAGGGCTGTGATACTGTCAGGTTGCACAAGCCCAGACAGGGCAAGTCGAGGTGCAGAGGTTGGGTTCGGACGATGGACCTTCCGGTCAGTAAGTTGGCGCTCTGAGCCATCTCGCCCCTAGAGAAAGACTGGTAAACTTGGACAATGCAGACGACATTGTTTTATTATTTGATGAGCATCAGTCCGCACAGTCTACTCTATATAGGGTTTCGGATGTGATCCTTGGTTTCGGCATGCCTTCCGCATCTGCAGAAGGCAAAGTATTGCTCCAGTATTTTCAGTTCTCCGCTGTGCCTCTGAGACTTTAGTGAGAGGATCTTCTGTTTGTTGACCAGTTCACCTAGCTGGGTAGCTGCATAAGCACGTATTACCGGGGCGTGAGTAACATTTGCGAACTTGCATCATTTATGGCGTCAGGTACCAATATCACTGAAGCTGAAGGACTTTGTGTACAAGTTGAATGTAGGAGTGGTCTTGCTTTGTGGTCGTGAAGCTTGGCCCCTCCGATCCGAGAACATTTGTAGATTCAAACATTTGATCATCGGTGGCTTTTTAGTATAGCAGGCATTAACGGGTACAGCATG
This sequence comes from Opisthorchis felineus, assembly GCA_004794785.1. Lineage (NCBI taxonomy): Eukaryota > Metazoa > Platyhelminthes > Trematoda > Opisthorchiida > Opisthorchiidae > Opisthorchis > Opisthorchis felineus. The sequence continues at coordinate 44,186 of SJOL01001468.1, read as the reverse complement.
TTAGCAATGAAGTCGTGATGAATCAGAATCACTAGAGTTGCGAGGAAAACTCATCGGGTTCCGATGGTTGAGACGTGTACTGTGCATGCCCAACTGCCATCTACTAAGGAGAGCAGTTTTAAACTCAGAAATCTTGTCGACTGAAGGCCCATGGGGACAGGCCGTCACTTGGCAATGTGAAATAAAGGAGCTACCGTCGAACTGAGTGCTGTGGGATCTTCCCACCCACTCGGTTAGGTGGCGCATGATTCTCCGCGCACGCAGTTAGAAACTCTACAGGATATGGCACGTAAGTGGTCCCAGTGGCGAGCGTGCTGTCATTCTCCAGTCGAACTGTCTAATTAAAGTTTGCCTTTCTTTGTGTGGTAAACTCACACCGAGTTGGGTTCGTAGAGGACGTTGGATCAATCGCATTGGTAACGTCTTACTTCGTTGTGATATTCATATGCATTCTTGTTACTATTCTAGCGTATAGGCACCTTGTTTTTAAGCGTTTACCATATGGAAACAAAGTTGTTTGTAATGGGTCCTTACCCGTCTCGACAACTAAGCTCATTTGCGTATCAATTTGGTTTTCACGGGAGACTCAGATGAATCTCTCGTTTATGATATTCTTCAACTGAATGTGCTGCACAAAGGCCGCCTCATGTTTCAGTTGATAGGATATTCGAGATATCGCAGTATAATTTCATAAAGAAAACTACTCACAAGGTCGCTGAAAACTCTTCAGCAGCCAACGACCGGTTTCGCCCTTCTTGGGGCCCACCAGGTAGGCGCAGTCTCTGAGTATCCGTCAACCTTATCTTCAACTTGAATCCGAATTCGACGGATTTCGAGAAATACACTCATTTGCATATCAATTTGGTCCTTCCCCTCGCCTTATTTCCATTAGGGCATTCTCATGTTTTTATGGCCGCCAAGCGTCAGTATTGCTGTCGATAATTGTGATGGTTTGTATTAGAGACTCGTATTATATGCGTGATATCCTTCAGAGTAACAAAATCATCACCATTTTACCCTCTGCTAAATAAAAAAAAACTCATTTACAGTGCACGCTGAATGTTCAGTTCATCATCATCATCATTGTCAGCTGTAAGGACTGCGTACTTGTAGTACAGTAGCTATAGCTGCCACAGTTTCGTTCACCGATGATTTGGGGAGGTGGGGTAGGTAGCTACGCACTGGAGGCGGAAGCTGATAAATTGGTCCGTAAATACAGCAGTCAGTGGGCTGTTAGGTGGATGAATTGGGAAGGGAGCTATGCATTGAAGGCAATAGCTTGGATGCACGAGCGGCATTGAGGGTGCGACTGGGCCATGTCTGACAATGTCTCCAACCATTGATGCGGCCCATCTCGGGGTCCCCATCCAGGAAGACGGCAATGACCAGCGCACCTGAGTTTGCTGGTAATGGCTTTTATACTTCACTGCCAAGTCACTATTTGATCGCCTCTGGCTCGTTTCCATCCTTCACGTGGTTGTGCGAAAAGAACCCTTCGAGGAAGTCGGTCGATTGGCATACCCAGCACGTGGCCAAGCCAGCGCAACCTATGCAGTGTGATCAGTTCATCTATCGAGGGTGAGTTATTTCTTTCGAATACCATTCGGCGTACTTCAGCATTGCTTATCCGGTGTTCCCACCAGACTCGGACAATGCTCAGGAGACATCGATGGTCAAACACTGAAAGTCTTTTGACGTTCTCGGAGCGCAGCGGCCAGGTTTCTGATCCGTATAGTAATATGGAGCGCACCGCAGCATTGTAAACTGGACCCTTGACGTTAGGCTGATGTCACGCCTACTCCACAGGTGACGCAGGTTCACAAAAGCTGCTCTAGCCTTCCAAATCCGGATGGAAATATCATCTTTCGCGAGACCACCGGAACTGATAAAGCTCCCCATGTAGACAAATTTGTCTACTACCTCAATCGGTTCATCCGCAAGAATGAGGCTAGGGTTCGAGCCCACCCAGTCTTGCAGTAGCACTTTACACTTTGCAGGTGTGAAGCGCATGCCAAACCATGAGGTAGAATTATTTAGATTATTTAATACTATCTGCGTTACCACAGCATCTGATCCGAGAAGAGCTACGTCTTCTGCTTGCTCGATATCTGTGAGCGGATGCCCCGGGAGAACTTCGACCCCACAGGCATTAGAGGCTGGTAGTGAGTCTTCAATAACCGTATCAATGACGAAGTTGAAGAGGAAAGGTGAAAGAGGACAGCCCTGCCTGATACCACTTGATGTGGTGAACTCAGAAGAGAGCTTCCCGTAGACCTTCACACGGCCGCGGGAGTTGGCGTACAGCGCCTTAAGGAGAGTCAAAAATTTATGGAGGACACCTTTGCTCCACAGACTGCCATAGTGCCTGACGGTCCACAGAGTCAAAGGCAGCTTTCAGATCAAAAAACACAACCATTGCTGGTTGCTGGAAGCAGTGTCGCTGTTCCAGAATTTGTCGCAGGGTGAACATATGATCGATGCATCCTCTTGCAGGACGGAACCCAGCTTGCTTTTCACGGATCTGTCTCTCCCTGTGTTAAGTCAACCTTCGAAGGATTGTGGCACCTTCGATGCCACAGCTAACAGGCTGATGCCACGGTGGTTTTCACACAGCGTCCGCGTACCCTTTTTGAAGATAGGGATAGCTGTCGACGTGCCCCATTCTTCAGGCACCTTCTCTTCGTTGCATATATCACCAATAAGGTTTGTCAGATGGGTCACCAGGGATTCTCCGCCTTCTTTGAAGAGGACTGGATACAGACCGTCCGGTCCTGGTGCCTTCTCACGTTTCAGTACGGATATCTCGTACTTTATTTCTTCCGACGGCGATCAAGGTTTATATTCCATTCGCCTGTGTGCATTATCTCCACAGGCTGTGTTGCAGGAGGCCAGCTGAACTGTTCTTCGAAGTGTTCGGCCAGTCGACGTTTCTGCGAGTGAATTAATGTGCCATCTTTTCCACTTATCGTTTCGCTGACCGTTGCTTTCCTAGGGCCAGTCGATCGTATCAGTTGATATAGGGCACGGCTGTTTCCCGTAGCAAAAGCCTTCTCCATCTCCCGAGCTTTCGATGTCCACCATAGCTCTCGATCTTTCCTTAGACTCTTCAATATTTGGCGTTTGAGGGATTTGCGTGCGCCATCGTACTCGTTGCCTGCTGGTATGGCTTTCCTAGCATCATTCATGGATAGCGACTTCGACGACTTCCAGTGGTCTTGTGGTCGAATCGGAGAAGTCGGACAGGCAGCACTGAACGCCGCTAAGATAGCTCCTTTCACATTTTTCCACGCTTCATCCACATGCTCACTGCCACCACAGTATTGGTTTACTGTGGAGAGTTGTTGGGCTAGCTCAGATCGATACTGTTGAGCTATGGCAGTTCTTCGAAGATAGTGGATTGACCTGTTTCTTATTTATTTGCGGGGGCCTGAATGGAATCGAACTGTCAGGCGTGCACGCACAATGGCGTGATCGGAATCAAGTAGTGTGCCCCAGAAGGAACGGCAGTCTTGAAATGTGGCTCTCCACCGGTGGCTGGTCGCCTGGGGGAAACGCCTTACTGCCTTCACACTCCTGTCGCAGAGGACAGTACGACTTTACCCCCAGACCGTCTCGTAGCACGATCACTCGTAGTACGGGGTCTCGTTGTTCTCGGTCTGACTGCTCCCCTTTGGCCTTCCTGGCATGGTTGCACCTTGTGGAACGAAGTTCCAGCCAGTGTAACCCGCGGGATTATTGCAGCACTCAAGCCCGACCACCACGTGAAGGTGGCAGCTTTAGATTGGGGAACGTTCAGTTCCTGTTCAAGGGATCATTTTAAGGAGAGATCGAATAGCCATGGGCTCTGTACTTGGTCCACTGCTAGCAGATGCATTTATGTTCAAACTTGATAACACCTTATTGGCTAATGAGATATTGAAACATGACTTTCATGACGATGTATAGGTGGCACTTTCTTGATGTATGATATTACTACCCCTATCTATTTTGACCGCTTTTAATCAGATACATCCAAATATTTTTGTCACTTTTGAGTTCGATGTATTCTTGGCTCGTACACATGACAGCCATGTTCGACTAAGTGTGTACAATAATTTCACCTTTTAACGGCTTCGTTTCACTGAGATTCGGACGAAACCTGATACTTTGTCTGTATGTTGGAGCCAGGAAGATTTGTTCAGAAGACAGTTTGGTGAAGGAAATAGAGTCCCCTAGAGGCAGTGATCATCCAAACAGTTATCTGAAGTCAGACTTGCTACCCAGACCTCTCAAACATGTTACGCACAATGTACCAAAGGCTTTATACACATCCAGCAAGATTCTGCTCCGAAGAATTAATAAAACCTTTGAAAATCGAGTTCAAAGTCGTCTTCATCATCCTCCCTCATGAGACAGCACCTGAAGAACAAGCTTGCTTATCAGACCGCCTCCGTCTATTTATCTGCTCCATGGAGACAGGTTTGTCGGCCGTGCAACGGGACAAGTATTCAAACGAATTTGTGAACAGATTCCGACAAGTTCTCCAGAGGATAACAACATATCACTAACAGTTCAGTTTTAGCCCATCTGCTCAATACAGAAAAACAGATCAACGTTACGGCATCCCTTAGTTCCATCAGGACCGCCAAAACCAACTCGGTCTAGGCTTTCAGCCATTGCCGAAACCATTGCTATACTTATTTACAGGCCTCAACTGCTTAGTCAGAAATACCTTGTACAGACAATGGCACTCATATGGCTACAAAATCACATCTTTACCTCTTTTGATTCTCAAACACTTCGTTCTGACGAACACTGACTCCTGACTATTGGTTTTTAGCTTGATTGTCCCTGTTTCACTATGTCGATGGGTTCTATGTCCCATACGTATGTCTGCGCCAGTCGAAAGGTCACCTTACCTAGCTCACGCTGTCGTTCCTAATTTTGTGTTTGGTCCGTCTGTTGATGGAAGAAAATTGCACACGATATTCTATCCTGCCTTGGTTTTTCTACCATTTGCATGCGTCTGCATATTGACTGTACGAATTCAACATTGACAGAGAGTTCGTTGCGCTCAGCTTTATGTAAAAGCCGATAGACACACCTACGAGAACTGGAAGCACATGGTACATCAGGATAACAGATATGACTCGCAGTCCCCCCCTGGCAACTTAACATACGCGGCTATCCGAGAGTCTGAATAAAGTTTTGAGTGAGGCATACGTCGTTTGTCTGTGTACATTATAACTATTTTCGCAGATGAGCAGTTCCACATTGTTGAGAATCACCCAACTGCGCACTGATGATGCCTCCTCGTATGGTGACGAGACGTTTGCAAGTCAATTGCAAAGCTCCGTGAACAGGCCAACGACCAAGAAAGCCACCATAAGATACTAGTGAATCTTATCGCTAAATTACATGCACCCATTGGTCTGTCTATCCACCTTGGCAATATGTAGTGTAACTGATCTCAAAAGAGCATCTGTACTTTTTTCCACCAGACATGGCTCACGCCGACGCCATGATTGAAGGAAACAATAATGAAAGGCCTTGTCGCACTCTGAGCCCAGGTTTCTGTGTTGCTTGGCTTTATCCGGTACATATCGATTTATTTTAATTATGCCAGCGATTTTTATGCTATTTTGCACCGTCGTGTTTCCCACAAGAGATACAACAACGACCATCTTTCGGACTCTCCTCATGTGCACACCAGTATATGATGGCCTATGTACATTTTTGGTAAACGGTGTAGTTATTTTAATGAATTTTTTCATGTAGTACAACAATACCTCGTGCAATACCCTAACTTTTATGAAGATGGGTACGATCAGAATAGCTCAGTTCAATTAACGGCTGCTAGGTTTCCGTTGCCTATATCCGTAATCAAAGCGTTAGGTGTTCATCTCTTCACTGAGCTTGACAGTGGTATTGGGGCATCGTACTTGACATTCGGCCACACCTTAGATATTATCATGTTTGCTTTGGTTGTGTTTCATTCACTGAAGAATGGAGTTTGACAAATAAGCTCAAAGTGGAAAACTTACGACGTTCTCACTCGAGCGACATTTTTAAACACGACAAGCCTAGGCGAAACACTCCGGTTCGTTCCCACATACAACTTTGAATGTACACTCCTTTATCAACCTGCAAGTACTGAATACCGCTCATCCCATTTATTCCCTATAAACCACACTGCCATAGATAGCTCCCATCACAATTTGGGCGTCAGCTTTGCAGTTCATTCTCCGTAATCCTTCTTTCCGAAAGTTCCACTACAACAAATGTGTCGAACTAGTCACCTGAACAACGTTCTGAATGAAAACCGGAGTTTCTCCACTACTCACCAAAGCTCAGTAGCAAATTAGAAGAACCTGGGTAGTCACCACCACAGGATCCGGTCACTACCAGCAAACTAGGATGCATACTTACAGATTTAGGATGACTATCGACGGTTTCTTACACGACCGTCGTTTTATCTTCTCATGAGTGCTGGTAGGTCCAGGGACTACACAGGACGAGCTAAACGATAATCGGCAACCAGCGTGAAGCAGTTATGCTATTTTCTAATAATGTCGAGTGTTCTCGGTGATATTACCTAAAAGCCCTTGACAGAACGCTAGCCTGTTTCGTACACAAAGTGTGATTTGCCCTTAACGGAATTGGTGAGCTGCTAGTTCTCTTGATGCGCCAACTGACGGGAGATGAATGTTGCCGCTTTACGTTATTTTAGTGCATAACTGCCGTATGAATCACAAAAGTTGGGATGGTACCCGGTTACGTGAAAGTAGTTGTGGTTGAGCAGAGCGATGGAACTTTCCGCAGAGGGGCTCTGGATTCAGGGATGCAACTGGAATGACTGATGTGTCTTTACTTACGTATTCGAAGTCAATGCAAGGAATCACCAGGTTTCTATCTCAAAACTGACTTCTCCTGGTTGACTCATCTTCGTAAACAGCTATTTGGATGGACGAAAAGGACCGAGACCTTGAAGCTTCGTTTTTCATACCAGTCTGTCCTTGTTTTTTCAAGCCAGTTTTATGTACTCATGTAGCCATGTTCAACTTTCAGTTCACGTTAGGTCTAACTTTGCTCTACTTGTACATCGGTGGGTGAATTTTTTGTTATCCGTTCTCTAGGCTGTAACATCAACCTCTCCGCGGCTATCGGCTCAGGTTTTGGCCACGGAATGGCTAAACAGAAACTTTGAAACTAATCGCATGTCGCTTGTGGAGTATCGAACAAGACTGCAGGAACTACGCCGCGCTGTGCGACTGGGAATCGATTCGGCCTCCACTTGTACAGATGGTATGCGATAGCATTCATAAGCTTACGTGAGATACGAGTTCCGAATGTTCTTTGAATGGATGTCGAGCGGTTGCCAGATAGACCTCTTTTTAGACATGTAACTAGGCTTGACCTGATTAGACTTTATTTTATTTGCCAAAGTGTTTGCTATCATCCCGATCAATGTCTGAAGCCTGATCATTGCGAGCAGCTGCTAACCGATTCCCATTGTTTAATCACCGGTACCCCAGAAGTATTGCTTGTATCCTACCGGAATACTAAAGTAGTAATGCGGAAAGACTCAAGTGGTTTCCGGAGGGATAAACTCACATTTAATAGGTGAGCTGCCAAGACCATCGCTTATGCAAGCTTAGCTACGTGACTCGAGTACCAGGGGACCGTCTACCTCTCAGAGATTAGGTGGGAAAATGCCTTGGCAGCGAGGCATGAGAACTTTGCCTATCGAGCTCAGTGGTGTGAGCAGCTGTCACCAAGCTTCATCGGGCGCATTCATATGCACTGTCCGAACTCTTGTCATCAAGACAGATATCCCAAATTCTCACAAGTATCAACTAATGTGCGTAATAAAATAACTACCGTCATTACTATCGTTCCCAGTGCCTAGCCTTCTCGGTCAACCCTCAACCGTTGGATAAAGTTCGGGTAACTAGAATTAATGTACTGACTGCACAGAGTTAATGGCAACTGCTGCTGCTGCTGCTGCTGATGATGATGATGATGATGATGATGATGATGATGATGATGATGATGATGAGGGGAAGGATGAGGACGGCGACGAAAAATGAACAAGAAAACAATAATGACGATGATAAAAATGTGTCTGAGACAGAGTAGGATTGCGGAGTCTCTGATTTGATTCTTGACCCGTTGATAGTAGCAGAGGTATCTCGCAGGTACTCCTTTTACTTGACTTTTTTACGCGACTTTAAGCGGCCTTGCTTGACCTGGTGGTCGGGCTAGACTGATGCACTGATCCCGGAGGCTATACTGACCTGAATTTCGTTCTACAAGGTGCAACCATTCCAAGAAGGTCAAAGAGCAGCGACACGTCGTAGTGCGAGGTGATCTTGGGGTATAGTCGTGCTGTCCTCGGTGATGGGAGTGTGAAGGCAGTAACATGTTCCCCCGAGGTGACCAGCTTGAGGAATCCATGCTGACTTCCCCCGAAGAAGGCGGGTTAGGAGAGGTCGGCTCTAAAAACCACACACTCCAATCGCCCGTGACTGACAGTGCACCATCCAATACTGTCGAAATAATTTTAACACTAAAGAGTTTGGTGCTGCCCAAAGGGCACCTGTTGTTCCCAGCCGCATTAGGAGTGAGACAGTAATGAATTATTCCCTGCGCCCTCGGGTAGGCTAGCCTCATGTAGCCGAACAAGTCAGACTATTGAATCGTCAACTCCTGGCTGGGTCCCCAAAGAAAACATTGCTGACCACCACTTCGTGAGTCACACTTTTGAGTCAGACGTTAGTGGGAGGGTCCCCAAACAAAACCCTACACTCCTTCACTGTCTTGTGTGTCAAGCCTTTGAAGGAAAGGCTCAAGGTGGTTTACCTCAACTGCACCCTATTTCCCGACCTGGGTAACCATCGCCATAATAATCTTCAGCTTAGAAAACCGCGTACTTGTCGTACAGGGGTCATAGCCGACACGTTTTGTTCGCCAGTGATTTCGGGAGGTAGGGGTAGATAGCTATGCATTGGGGTCGGTAGCTAGTATATTTAGTTCGTGAATACAGGGATGTCAGTGAACTTTTCATTGGGGATTTCGGGAGGGGAAACTATGCATTGAAGGCAACCGCATGGATTCATGCGCTCCATTGAGTGTGCGACTTGGCCACTCTGTCAATCTCTAACCATTGGTGTGTTCCATCTCGGGGTCTTCATCCAGGGAGACGTTAACGACCAGCGCAGCTGAGTTTTCTGGTAAGGGCCTTCATAATTCGTTGCCAAGTCATTGCTTGACGTCGCCTGGCTCGTCTTCACCCTTCGCGTGGTTGTGCGAAAAGTGCTATTCGACGAAGTGGGTCAGCCGAAATACGGAACACATGACCACTCCAGTGCAACCTATGGAGTGTGATCAGCTCATCTATCGTGGGAGAGTTATTTCTTCTGAAAACCATTCGACGTACTTCAGCATTAGTGATCTGGTGTTCCCACCATACTCGGGCAGTGCCCCGAAGACATCGACGGTCAAACACTGAAAGTTTTTTAACGTCCTCAGCGCGCAGCCGCAAGGGTTCTAATCCATATAATAATGTGGAGCGCACTGCAGCAGTATAAACTCGACCCTTGACAGATAAGCTGACATCACGCCTGCGCTACAGGTGACGCAGGTGCACAAAAGCTAGTCTGGCCTTACCAGTCCGGTTGGAAATATCGTCTTGGACAAGACCATATACATATGGGTTTCCATTAACTAGTTTCAGTCCATTCTCTTGGGGTTTTCACCACAATTTCTCTTCAGGTATATCAATGCACTCATCACTTTTTGTATCCTTCCTTTCTCTAGGCATCATATCCTCCCTACGTCAGCTTATGCTTCATGGGTGGTTGAACAACCGTTGGCGCCTCGTATCTGTCGACTGTGATCACTTTGCTTCAGAGGCATGGGAGGAAAGCTTTGTCTGTTGCTATAGAAATGCGCAGTGCATCCTATCCTCGTTGTTTCGTCTACCTGATTTTCGAAAGCGCTTGTTTGGAGGTGAGTTGTTTCGACGCTTCCCATTTCTTCCGGCAAGCATTATGTGTGGTCAAGGGAGGTAAGGCGATATCCAGCGACAGGAAACACCCTTAGTGTATGGTGTCCTCTCTATAGAGCTTTTGATTGCAAGTTTTCACTCGATTTTGTCACCGAATTAAATGAACCATGGTTTGGTGGATTTCTGAATGGTTTAGGTTAACCAATCCCCGTAAAACAGAGGATGTGATATTCACGTGACTCTCGTTTGAACAGTCCTCCTGTCTTAGCCGAATAATTATGGTTAGTCGACATCAAACTGGCGGAACCAGTGGACTCAAGTTTGCCTCTTACTCGAGCTCTTCAGCAGTGCCGGAATCTGACATCCGAGTTCACCATCTCAACACGACCTAACGAACGCATGCTGATTGTCCTGAATTACCACGTGGGTGCAGGCGAGCATGTTTACGCAGGTGAGATATCCGAAACTGAAATCTCAGCACGGTCAGGGATATGCATTTCCGGTGAGCTCTACTCAGAACACAACGCGAGTCCAGTGGTCTTTCTGTTTGGTGTGGAATGACCAGAAGAATTGGGCCAAGATAGGGGAAGAACTGGTCAGACGAGAGTTAGGTGAATGCAAATTCTCCAAACTGCACAACCACTCACAACAAAATCGGGAGTATTGTGAACAGGACAGTTCAGTACTCAGTGCAAATCACTCGTGGCCGGGCTACTGCGACCCGATACAATGACATCAGGGACAGATGTCCTTTTTGAGCGAGGACTGTCTCACACTTTGGACAGCTCCAGTCGTCACATCGCATCATGCGGGAACATGTTCGCCTTCCCAGGCGTGATGATTCATGTTCATTCAGGTCGCACTGATGGAGTGGTGGCAACCTGTCCATCTCGCGTGTCAGGAACCCAGAGTTGAATTCCTGATATGATTAAGGGTATGATCTCCAGAGCAGTGCAGTTACACCAGGACAGCAGGAAGACTCTCCAAACTACAGTCATGTCTGGAGAGTTTGTTTGACGGAAACAGTCCACTCCCAACTAGCTCTAACTTAACGGGGATTTATTTGGAAAAAACCTGACGAGAGAATTTATCTCGGGAAGCACTGTACTTCCGATCTCAGTGAACTACTCACAAGAGCCCCGGGCTTCTTTAGGTTATGGACATTCTGAATGAATTTTTCAGGATAGATCAGGTACACATTTAGTGCTTTTTAAAACCCTGTAATGTGTTCAGTTTTAATAGATTTCTTGTAAATTTATTTTGGTGTTGCAGCATAAATTTAGGAAAGTCAGTGCCCCTGTTATATTATACTATCTATAAGGCTAATTATAGCATAATATAAGGTTAATGGGAGCTCGAGACAGCCCAGTGGTGAATGCGCGAAATTACTTACCGGAGGGTCCGTCGTTCGAACCCAAATCCTGTGTAGGCTTGGGCAACCTGACGGTATCTGAGCCCTACTGCTTCCTTCGGGTAGCGTGGCAGCTAGACACCCAAAGGATGTTACAGGTGAGTGATTGATGTTATCTTTTCAATAGGGGTTTCATCCTGTCATTGAAGCCGATCTATGCTAAAAGGCTGAGAAGCACTGTATAGCCGTTTCATCCTTGTTGGGAATAATCAGCTGTGCGCATATCACGAAACTCAAAGTTCCGAACCCGCGACCTTCCGGCCAGTAGTTGAACATCTAACCGTTTGATCACGAGTGGCTGATCTGCAGTGGGATTAGGTCTCACTTAGACGGGATATAGCGCCCCATTTATTATAAGGTTAATGAAAATTCTCCACCATCTTCTTTTGATTGCGAGAAATACATCTGTTTGGTTCGTGAGCTATGGACTGTTCGACCATAATTCCGCGAAATGATCCCTACTGGTTAGTGTGGCTTATTCTGCACAGTCATCCCTCGAGGACAATTCGATAGTGTGCTTTTTACATGCATCTTTATCTATTGCCTGGGTTAATCATGAAATGGAACAAATTATCTATGACACTGGGTGCACACACCCCGCTTTTCACATGTTGATTCACTTTGCACCAGTGATTTGGAGCGCGTCCTCATTTACATTTTTGGTTATTCTTGTGGGATATACAACACGGTCAAACGCGTGACTACGGTGATGGAGCGAGTCAACTGACTTTGTCTCGCCCGTACGAAAAAACAGCTAAGTGGGACTATCAAACCCATTCCTATTTTCGACGAGAAACATGGATAAAAGTGATCTGACTGGATAGGGCCCGTACGTGGATTGTGTCAAATTGCGTCGGTATTTTAGTCTAAGACTTGCAAATCATTCTAAGCTTTATGAATTCTAGATGTGCATGCCATTTAGGCTTGGCTTTTGTGTGCATTTCTATGACATCCTTATTTCTTTTACAGTGTTGGTGCACCTTGCCTCCGTTATCCACTTCGCTCACGCACCAACGCGTGAATCAGATGCGGTGTGTATGTTGACGCTATCTCAATGTTCAGCGTTTGAATATTCTCTTTTCGTCAACAAATCCCATGGCAGTTTTCTTGTAACGAGGGTTGGAAACTCAAGAAGGGCATACTTTACTTTTTTTCAGCTAACAGAGTTGTCCCAAGTTGGATTGCTCACTGTAGGTCACACGATCGCTTGTGTTTTTGGCCTGCTAATGGGAAAGCTGTCTAACCAGCCCTACATTTGTGAGTCAAACGAAGGCGTGCTGAGATCCAGAGAAACGCAGCGACACAAGGCCTTTTCATTCTTTGGAACTGGCCATGTGGGTGTATATCGGATTATTGGGGTAACAGGCGGGAACTCCTAACCAGATAGATCTTCGTGACGATCTGGTGACTAGTTGGATGAACAACTTGACTGTTCACCAGCAATCTGATTGTTTTGGTCCTTAGCTGGTTATATCAAGAGTCCTGCCCATATTTAATGGAAACGTACGCACTTGAATGCTCATCCGGTGGCTTAAGGGGCATCCGTTTCGCCTACAGGTTTTTTACGATTCCCTCCGTCACTCTAGACGGGGCTCAATGTTGATGTTTTTTGTTGCCTTACTAGCCCTGTCAGCCATGCCCTCCGTGTGGAAACTCCAGGCTCTTTTGGAATCTGCCTGGACGCTTGGTTTTGATCCTGTTGGTGCCTCGCAGTTGGCTTCCGCTCTCAGGTCATCGGGTTTTCGGGCAACGGATCCATCACAACCTTACGGCGCAGCACAATCAACAGACGAAAGAAATCTGGTTGGCTTAGTGGATAGCACGGCATGGTTGGGTGCCTCTGACCTGGTCAGCCTTTTCGGGTCGATTGGCGTTCGATGTTCCTTGCTCGAATGTCGAGCACCGTCTGGACCAAACGATTCCCATCCGAGGTACTTTATTCCATTTGAATCATCTGAATGTTGTGTATGAATGGGTGTGCGCACATCAGTCAGTTGTTCTGTTCATCGTCCGGGTTTATTTGAATATTTTACAGTCATCTTTAATGGTAACTGCTTGACGGAGGACGTCTATTCCCAATTTGTAATGTCAAATTAACAGAATGACACATAAGATTGCATCCTTTTTTAAGTTATTTATATGCAACAACCAGCTAGGTGCATACCTTAACTGCTACCAATTGGCTGGATGCCTAATGAATTGTTAATAGTCTGTGATACCCTATCTGCTACGAAATTGATCTGTCGACTGACGCATTTACTGCGCTTCGATGAGTAGGCCTCCGGTCCTCCCCGTCTGTCCAATATCTAGCTGTTGGGGTGATGTGATCAAATGGCGACCGTATGGAGAGCAAATTAGAGATTTCGGCAGATGAGGTCAAGTCTAAGTCTAGCCACCTAGGCGAATACTCCCTTCTAGTCGCCTTGCAAGTTTCACTTGATTGTGTATTTTAGAAGTATCCCAACGACCTAAACCAGGAATATGCTCAAAATTTGGCCCGTAACAAACCCCGAACAATAGGGTACCTAGACCGGATTATCTTAGTAAGCTTTGCTTGCACGTCGTTCCCTTCAAGAGTTATTTCACTTGGAATTGGTCGTATTTTCAGAGCCTGGTGTGACAGCTTGAGTGGACATTCCTTCATTACCGCTGTGTGTTGGACTAACATATCCAGACCTTGTGCTCGTTTTTAAACACTTCATACTTTTTCATATCGTTAGTCAACAGCCATAAAATAGATCAGTTACGAAGAACAGCAGCTGTTCGCATTAGGGATAGGGGGAAATGCCTCTCGTGAAACACACGAGGAAGTGCTAATTTGCCAATTTAGTACCATTTTGACTATCCTTTGCAGTTTGTCCAGCATGACCCATCATGTAGACTCTTTCTGTCGTCCACGAGAACAATCGCCATGGTAGAAGATGCAAGGGCACTTTTAAAAAGGTTGAATTGGCATCACGCATCTGTATTTCTGCAACGTAAAATAGAGGAGAGTGCTTGAGTCAGCGCTCCACAAACTCAAGCTTTGAGGTGAGAACAGTTTTGGACGTATGTTTCCCGCATAGGAAGAGCGCACCTCACTGATACAGTGTAACACTGTCTCATGGCAGTCAGCATGCTTTGAAATACGCACCCTCACACACCTACAGCTCTCCAACGATCTCATGATTTTTCCGCATGATTATAAGAGTGTTTACCACATTCTGAGCTCAGTCATGTTGCGCCAAGACTTGCTCATACTGTCGCCAAGATTATCCCTGAGTATCACTCCCTACAAGTGGCACTTTGTTCGCTAAGGGCATTTCATATATGGCACAAGACTGCCCCATTTGAATGTGAAACACTGTTGGAAGCAGCTCTCTTTTGATCTGCCTTAGACTATAACCGCAGTTTTTTTAAAAAAAGTTAGATGTAGCAAAATTAACCTCAATGGAGGCCGAAAATGTTTTAGACTCTCGCTCCGAATCAATCCAATCTTGTTAGTTTCCAAGACTATGTGGCTTCCGACATCCGCATTTGCTTTTTCTACCGATGGTTAACTATTCGACATTGATGACTCAATCTCTGAAAGTGGAAGATAAAGAACCCTATCATGTTTATCCCATTTATTCTAGCATTCTCATCACAGATGGAAACGTACCTTGCAGAAGAGAAGCAGTTCGACCATTCTTCTTTTAGTGTGAATGGTAAAAACGAAGTTAGTTAGTTCGTCGGCTGTATGGAACTACGATGGTACAGAACTTTATAGTGACCACAAGATGCAAGGCACAACTTGCACATCTAACCACGAGTTTCAAGATGTCCACAAACTTTTGTATGCACAACGGGGTTGTTGATAAACATGTGTTCTCGGAATACCTCAGCTGTGCGATCTTTCATCTTATCCAAGTCCTTAGGTTAACAGTTTATAACTGCTGATCGCAGTTCACGTGACTGATCCCATCCATACTAGCCAAGTGGGTACCAAAAACGACGAAAGGCCTCATGTGGCTGAGTTATTTTGGAACTGGCTACACCTGTTAAGATCACGCCTTGGGCTTTGAACCCACAGCTTGGAATGTCTCAGGTCCTCAGGTGGATCCTTGATTGGTTGATGTATTAATCTGCATCTATCCACTGATAGTCAGACTGCCCGACTAAGTCAGCAGCCAGTTTGATCAAAGCACCTTCCTTCCACCTTCTAGTATGTCTCTTGTCACATGTTGTCTCAGCACTAGCCACTGTGGCATGTAGGCTCAATTCAGAAAACCGTCTGCCTCGCAGAGCTCTTTTTGCCCAGCCCTGTGCTGACTGGAAGCTAGGGGGACAGTGTATGACCTGGCAACGAAGCACGAAAACACCAACCAGTAAACTTAGTGGGGTCGGTAACCGCTACCTCCCTGGATGGGGACCCCGGGGCTCAACTCACCAATGATGAGTGGCATTGGCAGAAATGGCCCAATCGCGCCGTCAATGGCGCTCGTGTATCAAAGCTATCGCCTTCAATACGTAGCTACCCAGTTCTCGAACTAACCAAGGCTCCGCTGTATGTGCCACACTCTCCTTTTTTCCGGTGATCGAAACTGTAGCAGATGGAACCAATGTGCCTATGGTACACGGTTTATAGCTGATAAATGGAATTGAATTGAAATTGTAGGCTCAGTTATAAGCCAGACCAATCGACCGTCTTTTTTCAGATTGCTTGAACATGTCCATTCTTACATTGTCACTGGACGAAGTAGCAGCACTTCCTTGGAGGTAAGTCTCTGTCCTTATCCATGTTTGAGCCGTTCCAAAATGGCCGTGTAACGCCTCTGATTACCATTGCGGGTGGTTTCTATGCTGGACCCTTCGACAACCGTTGGTTAGGGACCACATACTCATAGGTGCATTAGTTGATACAATCTTTCAGTTGTAACACCCTTACGGTGCTTAGCTGCCACGATATCCGAAGGAAGCACGAGGGCTGAGGTACTGTCAGGTTGCTCAGGCCTAGATAGGAGCAGTCGAGGTGCCGGGGTTGGGTTCGAATCGCGCACCTTCTGATCATTAAATTCGCGCCTTAACTACTGAGCTATCTCTAGCTCTCACAGGTACACTGATCGGTGACTGACATTTTTTTACCGGATAACTAGCGATTGATAAGCTGTCATACTTTTGTGTCGTCTGCATGTTCTTGTGTAGCTTGTCACAGCGATGCTTCAGCTTGTGTGTGTTTGCTTGCCTGTTGAGTAGTGGGGAAGAGATCACTATTGAGTTTTTGGGACCGATTACTTAAGAGTTCTGTCTTCTTTTTGACGGGCCACCAGGCTTATAAAGTAGTCATTTACAAATTCACAACACGGCTGATGAGAAGTGTAACACAAACGGCTGTGTGACCTCCGTTGGCTGATGTATCTGATATGCACTGTGGAGCCAAAATAGCGACAAGTCTCGCCGCTGTCAGCGTTGAGTGTCGTGTTACTTCTGACGTCATCCAATTTTACTGTGTCTTGTTACACATGATATTGATTGGATTGAAAGCTGCTCACTTGGTAGTTTTCATGCGATTGGCTCAAGTGAATCAGATTCATTTGAGACTTGGTCGCAACTGGTCGAAAACGGATTTTCAACACACCAAAGCAAGGTGCCATGGACTGTTGATCAGGTCCAGGAGACATCGTCAGTGCGCGGTTGGGCGACCCAACCGCGCACTGACGATGTTCTCACGCGTGGTGATGAACCGTTTGCAAGCCAATTGCGAAGCTTGACGGACAGATCAACTGCCACCTGATCACCAGCCAAGTAACCCACCCGAGCTAGCGATATTTAGACACATTGGCAACAGCGTGCCGTATATGTTATTTATTCCCGAACATTAGTCCTGCATTGCGACTACTCGATGATGGGTGGATGTCGGCACAGGACCCTATTATTGTTAAAAACTCGTGTTTCAGCCTATATGAGTGGTTGACCTCTTCAAATCATCCATACAGTATTACAGAATAGGTAAGGTTCAGGATATTCAATGCGAACTGGCTCCATGGTCTTGAAATTCATGGGGAGTGTAGGTTCGAAGATTGTCAGCTACGTTTGTAAATTCGTGTTGATCCTTCCGAGAAGGAGAGACTGCCTGACAAGCCGTCGCGGTTTACAAATTTGCACGGTTTGGTATAAATTGCTCTAGATTCGTTTTCAGTAAATTAGACTATCCTTTTGAGTGCATCAACGTAGTCCCACCAGTAATTAGAGACGACTGAAATCAGTCGCCCAAATTTTATAGTGTAAAAACTGGAAGTTGACGCTGATGATTCACTTCAACCGTTTTATACAGAAATCCAACCCGGAAATCGTACATATTTCAGGCAATTTCAAAGCAAATGCTGCAAGCTACTCAAGGAATATGACATACTGCCAAGATTAGCAGTACCCTTTTCATAAAGTTTGTTCTTCCAATATTTCACTTCCTTCCTCCCATTAGAGGCTATTTTCTGTCGGACCCCTCAGGTAGTCTTTCTTGAGAGGAACAAATGTATATGTTAACCCACTTTGGATGCTACACTGAGTTTGTTTCTCTTCTGCAGACTTTCTCCGTGGCAATGGTCCTGCAACATGAAGGGCACAGTCGGGTTGTTATTGGCGTTGAAGTAAGTCTCACTTATCATCACGAAAACTATAGGTATACCTTGTCGAATTTACTCTGTGCGAGTCATTTCCTACTACTGAGGTCAGTGTTACAAAAATGGGGAGTGTGTGCTTATTGCTAAATGAACTTCATTTTTTTGTTAGCACTCCGACCTTACCACAACTTAGTTCCTACGTTATTTGTCCGAAAGCAAGGTTTCACGTGCTTCGTCCTCTAGATTCCTGCGTTGGACACATGCACTGATGGTCAGTTTGTGGTTCCATTCTGTAGCAAATTTTACCTGGGTGGCAGTGTGTGTATGTATGCTAGTGTGCACGCCTAGAGTGCAAGCAGCGAGCATTCTTTTCCAAGCAAAACCAACCTTGGGATGCAAAACAACGCCGTTTACCTTGCTAATTGCACGAAAATTCTTTTGGGGATGCACTCCAGCGCCTTGTTAATCATTCTGAGTGCGATCTCAATACGTCACAAATAGTTCACTTATTTGTCCCCTTTCGTAACCTTCCAACATATCATCTCTGGCTGTCGGTGCATGATCCCACCAGGCACTGTGTCCCTCTCCTTAGGACTATTGTTGGACTCTAGAGCGGGGCTGGGAGCCTACCTTCTTGTCTGGTTCAACCGGTAGTCTGCCGGTCCAGTGCAAACCGTTTCTGGTTTTCGATAACTTTGGAAGGCGATTTTGGATTTATAGATAAAGAGCCTTTTGCTTTTTGCTCGAAACCTTCGTCATGTCCGGCGAGCAGCTTGCATTATTGGCTTATTTCAGAGGTTTACAATTCGCACGCCATACAACCCTTTTCGAACATGAGAAAATTCAGGAACTTGTGATAGCCCGCATTATAGATGCCTGTGAGGTGTCCAGGGGAGGTACGACCCCTATCCGAGGACAACAATCGAAGATATTCGTCATTTGTTCGGGATAGGTCAGTGTTTTCTGCGCAACCTGCTGATCGGTATTTCTCCGATTCGAATCCCATCGTGGCTTTTTGGTTGACCTTACCTAGCTCTGGACAACTTGGTGGTATCTCAAACTTCGTGCTCCCTTCGGGTGGTATGGCAACTATGCAATGAAAGGGGCCCGCAGCCAAACGATTAACTTTTGCTCACTTCACCACATTCGTCGGATTGCTTCTAGAACCATGCTGGGTCATCATGGCGTGCTACGCATTTCGACCAACCCAATTCGTTGCTTGCTGTAGCGCCGATCAGTCCTGTGTAAATTATGCTACGCTTGTCGGTTGGTCTTCATAAAGTCGTTATTGGAATTACCTCCGTTGGTTGCTCACCTAGGGTTAGATAGACTGTGGTGAGATATCTTACCAAGTTCGGTCAGTTCCAGCGTTCGTAAATAGAACATTCCTCTAAATAAGTCGTCCTCTCCCTGCACCCAAATACACCTGAGAATGTTCTCGTTAGTTTGGGCTTGAAATCGATACTTTTCTTGAGAAACCATGCGATATTTCCAATAAAAACCACCCTGAGTATTCGCTTCATATGCAAATCTCACTCCCAGCAAGCATTGGGTTTTATTTGTTCCGCCGCCGACCATGTATCTGACTAAGCGGATTACATGTAAGTGTATCAATGAGAATTTAGACCATTTCGGGAGTGGTTTTAATATCATTAACAGCCGCGGAGGTTCAAGCAGAAGTGTAGTGTGCGAAACGCTCTGAGTTCCACTCCTTTTTCTCGATTTCGTTCGCACTCAGGTCGTTTTGAACTTTAATGACTTGTCCCCAGGTGCAGTTGTTCGCTGAATGTGCGACGAATTTTGGTTCGGTGTGCACACCACCAGCAAAATTTCGTTTTACATGCTGATGGAGCACAGAACGCTCTTGGAACCAGTGCGAGTAACACAGATGGCCATCTAACTAGTCAAAATTAAACGCCTTACTCAATGTCACTTTCTCCCACTCACTAAACCCAGCGCCGTGAGCCGGTAAATACAATGCTGTTTAAATCCAGCTAGAGAGATTCTTTTAACATGGCGTGATTTGTTATCCATTTAATCATAATCCTCATGAATATGGGTAGATTTTTCGTTGAACCTCTTTTGTGCTCGAAACCATGTCCAGGTATGCTGATCTAGTCATCCCATTAGGCAGAAATATTTCCCCTATCCACCACTGAACACGATAACCTGAATCTATTCACCTTTTCTGTTGAGCTCGAATGATCTTTTGATTTTTCTCTGTTCATTGAAGTTGTTGATTACGATTGGGAACTTATCACTCATGACATGAGAGTTTCGCTGAATGAATCCGTGTGTATTGGGATTACCGAATACAACTTACAGACAATATGAAATTGGGCCAATACAGTGGTCTTGGTAGCATTTTGCACCCTACAAGCACAGCGTGAAGCTTTATGAGTTTTCTCTCCATCACTTCATTGAATGACTGCGTTACGCTAGCGAGACCTGAAAAGTCGCTCGTACTGTGACCATTGTGGCAAGATTTGACTATTTACCTGAACAATAGCCCTCACTAGTGAAAACATTGGATGTCGTATATCATTCGAACTATCATTGGGATAAAAATGATGAAATTGGGTAGCATAGTTAGGCCATAGATCGGCAGTTGGTAAAGTTTTTCACCCTTTTTTTGCAGCGAGTGGCCTTAGTGTAACTTCGCAAGTATGGTCGTATCGAAGAGATTGTACCCAAAAAAAAGAACATATCTTGATGGTATTTTAGCAAGATTGTTCCCCGGGAGAGTACAAAATACGCCAGACTAGTTGGTCCGTAGCACAGTAGGCACATTCAACCGTTCATGGAGAATTTGGGGATCGAGTCAACCTTCAATGATATTTCCTGGAATTTGAACTTGTACTGTTTTACAAGCTTTATTACGGATTTTCAAGCAGGTCCTTTAGATTTGGTAGATACTGCATATTGTTAGGCTACCTGGGGAATGTAGAATCCATTGATTCTTGCTCAGTAGACCAGTTTACAGTTGAGACGTCGATTAACGGTGATACAACGGAGGGATTGGACGGAGTCACCCACAGAAATCTCGAATTTCCAATACTCATAATCGTTTTCAGTGTTTATTGGAAAGTACGTCTTCGTGATGAATTATAGTGTTGAGTGATGCTTGTTCAAGTTTGGCTTGACTGAAAAACGAGTTCCTAATGAACTAGATTACAGGAGTTCATGGCAATTTTCGCTAGCTTGTCACGTAGACCGTGGGTGTGGAAGTGTATTGAGTGTCGGAAGCGTTCGTTTCAGGCGATGTGGAGGACGCGAAACACACGAATACAAGGGCAATTTCATCATCTCAGTGCATGTGTAATGCGGAGCTCATTGGTCATTCTTACTTGGGGAAAACGTGGGTCTTTCGGGAAGGTGTTCCCTTAACTGTGAGAGGATTGTATTACCAGTTTCCTCACTTCCAGATGCAGTAGCTTTTCTTCATAGAAGAACTAATCTTGACAGAGCCAAAAGTAGTACTTCCAATGGATTTCCTCTACTGATTGTGATTATGATTACTTGTATTTGCTCGCCCACCTGCGAGAACGCTTATCCGCGTATTGTCCGGTAGTGAAACCTCTTTGGGCGCCTATTTGTTGTGGGAAGTTTGCGCGTACATTGCTGTAAGATACTTAAAACCCACAGTTTGGCGCAATATTCTTACTCAAGCTTGACAAACCCTTCCTATGGTGGAAGCGCACATGTAGTGTCGTTGAACTCAGCAATGGTACAGTTTAGTGTTAAAAGACACTAGCCCTAATTGTCTGTAGCATCTTTTGGGGCAGTGCTCGTAAAGCCTTCCTTAGCAGAAAGCCCATTTTAGTAGTTCTTGTGGATGTTAAATGAAGTTTTCATCGGGGTAGTCTTAAAAATGGGTCACAGTGCTACTGATCAAAACTGATTACTATGTCATGGTTTGGTCGTGCCTTCGACTGGAACGGTCTCCCCTAACTAGAGCCTCTTGGGCCGTTCCCATGAGTGATCTTTGCTTGAAAGAGGAATGTAATCAGGCACGTTAACCATTCATTTATATCTAGGTGGATGAGGATGAACAGCCGGTCGCCTTGATCGTACTCGATCCCAACGTCCCCGTAGATGCAATGCGTCAGATTGCCAAAGCTGCTGAGTATGCTCGTCAACCGAATGCAAGTGCCAACCTCTCACGTTTGGCCTATTCCACGTACAACTGGATGGATATTCTGGGAAGTTTGCGGGTTGATGTGAACGACCTCAAGCATCCGCAATACCAACTCCTTCAAATCAACGGGCTTATTGAAAATGAGGTGGATTTACAAGTGAGTTTGTTGTCTTCCCATGTGTATTCTAAACTTCGATTCCGATTTGATACTCCACAACTTCTTCAGAAACTACATAGTTTAGGCAGCCTTCTTAGTGAAGAAATTGTCGCACAAACCGCATGAGTCTTCTTTCTGGGATGTTGTCACCGGAGAAGTTAGTCAATAGCGAGACACATAAAACTGCCTGACTGAAGGATAGTAAAGCTAAGTGCAGTCCCAATGGCATAAGGTTCAACTACCTATCGGACGGTCGTGAGTCACAGTCTCTATGGCGATCGTGCGATACCCATTGGTGATGACTTCCAGCATTAACCAATACTTCTCGATAATAATTTCGATTTTAAACGTCATTATCACATCAACTGTCACATTTTATCGATTCAGCTTCGCATGTGCTGCTCTGCCTTGTTGCGTGGCGTCCTTTGTTGAACCAGGTAACGTTTACCTGGTGTTATGGATAATCTTTACTCCCATTGCCTTCCCATGCCAGTTGGGGTGTGCGTGTTACCTCATTTCAAATGTTTAAAATTGTGGCCTCCTGATGTGAGAAATTTGCTGCACGAGTTTAACACTCACCGGATAAATGATTTGCTCGGACTCGTACGTAAACATACCACCCTCCCCCCACAAGGCACTGTTAAATTTACACATGCACTTCTAAGCCTGCATGTCAACGACAAATAAATGTATCCATTTGAAATTTCCTCCTTGTTTACTAACATCTCTTTATCTGCAACAATCGAATGCGTTCGCTTTTATCAAGGACCCGAATACTAGTGCCTACTTAACGCTCGATTTTTAGTTAACGGCAGCATCTAACTTCAAAGAGATCTAGCCTCGATCGGCTCTCAATTCGGTTAGAGAGGTTGCACTTACTACCTAAAATGGGTTATTGAACAACTACTCTTTCAAGACGTTTTATAAGTGACAGTTTGATCGTTTCCGAGTTCTAAATGAAGACGGGAGCCTTCACTTTTCTAAATCCACTCACATCACATTCTGTCTCAGTAGAAAGCAATTAAGCACCTTCCCGACGCCGCATTCTTAAGGAGCGAACAAAGGTTGTCACCAGAGAGGAGTATGTGTTAGAAATATGGATTTTCTGGACAGTACACTAACATCCGCAGTCTTGTAGACCTACTGCACAGCAGAAACGCCTACCAGTGACAGTCTTGAGGGGCAAAATATAGTCTACCCACAAAAACCGGATACATAAAGTATCCAGAGGAGCTTACAACAAGGTATATTAAACTGTAGATTGAATCTGAGCCTCTCGTGAACCTATCCGCTTCTGTCAGCCTCCTAGAAGTAACCCATATATGCCTTATCACCGACGTCGTGAGACTGGCATTTAATCCAAGCTGATAAGGAATACACCTCAGTGGACACCTGAAGAGTAGATTACCCGTCCATGGTTGATCAATGATCATTTGCTTATTTGTCTGCCAGTGTTCAATAAACTGTGCTGGTCCTATGAGGACGCCGACCTGGCTATCCGAGAATTCGGCTGCCACCGATCATAAGATGAGGCTAATAGAATTGCCCGCAGTTTACCGGGCGCAAAGTCTTTTCAAGGCCTTTCTTCGAAGACTAATAAAAACAACCGAAGCGATGATTATTTGGTGATTTAACCCGTCCTTATATCCCCAAAAAGGGGCACATCAAACCGTTAAATTGCCGTGAGCCGCTAACAAAGTTGTTAGATAGTGGTTGCATCTTATACCAACTGTAAAGCATGTGAAACTTTATTCCCTATTTCAAAGCAGTATTTGTCCGATAAGACACTGTCGTAACCGTGTTCGTACGCGCGTGTCTCAACTAAGGACAGGCAACTCAGCATTATAATTAGAGAACGGATTTTTGGGTCCTTATTCTGAATTTCATCCTTCAGGGTTGGACAGCCTCGCCATCGTCATCAGCTGTAAGAACCGCTTACTTGCCGTAAAGTGGCTCTAGCTGCCACAGTTTCGTTCACTGATGATTTGGGGAAGTGCGCTAGATAACTGCACATTGGAGGCGGTAGCTGATATAATTGGTGCATAACTACAGGGTTCTCAGTGGAAGTTTAATTGGGGAGATTGGGAGGAGAGCTATGCATTGAAGGCAGTAGTCTGGATGCACGAGCGCCTTGTGTAGACATTTCATACTTGTTAGGAATCCTCATTAGTGTGCAGCCCCCGAATCTCCCGCATTCGGATGGAACACCGCTTACCCCATCCCATTGATGAAGCCGTTTGGAGTTCAGGGAGACTTGCAGTAGTCCATTGGAGATGTTTTCATTTTCCTTGAATTTGTTGTCGGTAAGCGGACGTTAGACAGGTAGGTAAAATCGAGGGAGTAAGGCAATGAAGTGACGGCTAATGAGCAGTGAAACCGCGTGGATTATCGGTTGACTTAATGGCGATGGACATAGACAGTCGGATGTAAGAAGTAAACACAGTTGCTCAGCCCACATAAATCATTGTAGGTGAGTTGGCAGAGCCATGGGCTGTGTTTGGAATACCGAAAACACGATTCTAGGCTAAATTTACGAAAAAATGGCCAATGGCCGTTGAATTTCAAAAGCACCTTCATCCATCGCCCTACAACAGCCTATACAGTGCTTCTACTTGAAAAGCACCTGTGAATGGACAACTCTAGAGGTTCCGAATTTTCTCCTTTGCAATCGCTCCTCGACGAGACTGACCCCCTAAAACCAAAGAACATAAACCAACTGGTCATTTTACTCTTCAAGCAGGAGCAAAATTGAAATATTCTGTACTATCATGTACTATCATTTCGCGCAGTTTATGTCGTGAACACGGCGGACACACCATTCCGTCATACCATGCTCCAGTTTGTTGTAATTATCTCCTGTAAGAGGATGAGCCGGCTCCAGTGATGTTTTACTCAGTGAACTCATTGAATTCATTTGACCTGATTTGGCCGGTAATTACTTTGGCTGTCAACCGTTTCACCAAATGTGATCTGTTTCGGATACGCTAAATTTGCAACATTGATTGAAGATAACGAAACCAATGGATAGGAGGAAGCAACACACAACAGTCCAATGGTTATGGAACACCAAGTAAATAAATAAGTAGTATTATGGTATGTCTTCGTTTGGTGCTCCTTTTTTCTTGTGTAGATAAACGGGACGACATAGTCTGTAATGATGACAACCACTAAGATGATTTGTCAGGTTGCGTTAGTATGTACCAATGATGGCTATGCGCAGGTATTGAATATCTGGAGCATTCATTTCGGATTGACCGGACAGTTTTATCTTGCCGTCAAAAAGACTGTTTAAGATAGTTGGTTTAGCGGCGTAAGCCGCATCCTAGCTATTTTCCCCCGCTTCAGTGCACCATGCGTATGGTACCGTCGTTACTGGTAAAAGATGGCAAAAATGACTTTTTCGAAATCACCTGAAGATGCTCCCTGAGGACAGAGTACTCTACTGAACCAGATAGTTCGACTGGCATATGATATTAGAACTGGCGAAATAGGTAAAATTGCTCTTCTGTCACGTACGCTCCGCTATTCGTTTGCTCAAGGGGCTAACACCAGGCGACTCTATGTCTCTTGAGATCTTCGGTTACATGGAGAGTCACTATTCGTCAGAATTCCAAACCTACTGCGCGGCGAATATTTGTGCTATCCGTTCTAACCAACTGTGTCCATTAATTACACATGGTCCCGCTGACATTCGGTCAACCAGTAATCCGCACAGTGCCACTGAATATCTAAAGTTCCCATGACTGAATCACCGAAACAGTCTTGTTTACTAGTCTCATATCAGCCTAGCAACACAAAGGTTTGGAAGAAATGTTCTCCCGTGTAGCAATGGGCTATATCGAATTTCCCTGGATTCGCAACATTCCTTTTTTCTGGCGGACCCTGTAGCTGAATACCACGGTTGTTTGATATCTATTTGGATATGGTTGCTGGAGAATTTTTGATAGCCTACCACCGGTTTCGCCTATTTGGAGACTCATCAGGTATGTGGTCGTATCTTGGTCATGAGTGCATCAATCGAATTTACAATCGACTTGACTATCGAAGTAAAGTATTATGTTTTCAATCCCCGACTTTGGATGTGATTATGGTGTAGACTTTGAGTGCGCACACTAATTGTTCAGTTCAAGCCCACTGACCGATTTCGATACCGTCATCATGAGGTTGAGAATATCGGTTGCATCCTGAAACCGCTAAATGCCATTCCATGACTGTTTACACAACACAAAGTCGGACCAAAGAACCCGAAATTTGGTGGGGGAACTACACCACTGTGGCACATCATCAATGCTGTTTTGTGGAGCCTAATGGAAGAAAACGCTGCTCATGACCGTCAGTTTCTTTGAAACAGTTTGTGTGTGCGTGTCACAAGGTCGCCTCACCACTTTGATACCGCACTCGTTTTACCCGGTACAACTGCCGTGCAGGTTTCAGCGTCTTTTCTACTCCGGTTCATTACATGAGCGTCGTCAGCATAATTATTATAGGTCACAACGCCATTGTAGGATACCAGTGCTTCACTCATTATCACCGGCATTTTTATCACTACAGGATCTCCACAGAAGGGATTGAATCGGATCATATAGACAGCACTTCGATCGTTCACCACACTGTGGACTCCAGTCCGTTTCTTAATTGGGCTTCTAAGGGTCTTCGCTTATCATTTTTAGGCCTGCTACGGGCTTGTGTGTTGTGTGTAGTATGATCTGGACCACTGTGGTGTGACACCCTTGTTCTGACGTGATATTGTCTCTCCTTACCTACTCATTTCATATTCCCTATACAACCATGCAGGATGCCATGACTCCGGAAAACGTCACGATCGCCATTTCCTAGGCTGAAATGAGATCACTGTACAATCATACAATGGATTCCGATCATCAGGGCGACTACACTTTCGCATGGAGGAGCTCCAACTTCGCTCGAAAGAACGAGCCTATTGAATCCGGAATCCGACATTTATGTGATTCATCGAACGCTGTAGACATTTTTCAGAACGGTGAATTTCTTCACGATTTTCTTTCATGTTGTCGGCTACTTTTTGCTCAGTTTTCGTCGTTCCATTGATTTCATTATGTGCGTTATCAGTCTTTATTGGTGGTAAGCACAACGTTCTTCAGTTCGACATGTATATACACGGAATTAGGTGCTTGCTTGAATATTTTCAGTGCTCTTTCGTGCACCTAGTCGCCTTATTCATTACATACCCTATAGCCCTGCCATGTGTTTCTTGGACTCGATCACGTGCTCTCAGTTTGATCGAGATGATCGAGATCAATGATCGTTGTCAGTTGCAGTAAGTTGCGCGGATTTCTTTCGGCACAGTAAATCAGTTGATTTCCATACATTTTCAACCTCGGCAGCAGGGACAATATTGTCACTCCCAGTCCCGTCACACTCGGTTTATACACTCTGCTTACTCTTTTCTGTGTCCGAAAATCCGTAGGGCGCTCTAACGCACAGCTAAAAGCATTGGATATCGAAAACAACAAGTTCAGGGACTCGGTATGCAACCGATCCCATTGGCTGTCTCTTTCCAACTGATTTACTAGCTCAAGTTCGTGCGGTTGGCTAGGTCTTGCTAGGAATAGGGATTTCCCGTCACTCCCGCGTGGCGCCCAGGTTTGCTTATTACAACGCTTTTCTTCATTTGTCCTTAGGACACGGTGTTTTTGCAGTGACTCCATATCCTTTTCTTCACTACGGCATTATCTCCTCGTTGTTTTATGGCAATTAAGCACCAGTATGCATTGCTCTCAATCACGATGATAATGTTCGCTCAGTGGTTAGAGCGCGAACTTACTGATCGGAATGCCGTGGTTCCAACCCGACTTCTGCCTCTCGCCTTCCCTTCTCTAAGTTTGGACAACCTGGCAGTATCCCAGCCCTCGTGCTTCCTTCGGGTGACATGGCAGTTAGGCACCGAAAGGGTGATACAGCTGGACAGTTTCAATTTTTATTTTATTTTTGAAGCAAGTCCTTGTGCTAGCGCTCGTTGGAGGAATAAAATTTTCTTTCTGCGTTCACTGTGCAAGGCCGCTGAAAAGAAACAGACTCAGTCATCGAATCAGTCTATTGTGAGAAAACTGCGATACTCCGAAAGTATCTGCCGTACGTTTCTCTTGCCCGTACTTACTTAATATATGTGCGTGAATATGAATATGCTGTGAGTTATGGGAAGAGGTAGCTCAGTGGTTAGCGCCCGAACTTACTGACCATAAGTCCGTGGTTCGAACCCAACCTGTGCTTCCCGACCGCTCCGTTATAGGCTTAGGCAACTTGGCAGTATCTCATTCGTCGTGCTTCCTTCGGCATGGCGTAACAGCAAGACACCGAAAGGGTGTTACGGCTAAACAATTATTATTGTTTTATTTTAGATCTGTAGCGGTGAGCGACGGTTCTCGTCGGTAGTGTGTGTAGGAGTTTCGACTGAAGTAGTTGCGTGCGGTCGGATGGAATGGAATGGATGTGATCGGAGGCCAGCACGCTTTTTGTAGATCTTACTGCACAGACTGGTGATATTTCTTTGGAAAGTTTTTGATCAAACGCTTTGAAAAACAACAGGGAATAACAGATTTAAAAAAGTGGGAACACTAGTCTCAGTTTATCCTCAATTCGGCTTTTCAGTCGTGAACCGCATGCAAGTTTACACTGGTTCCGGTTACCCTAATGTCTGGATACCAAGTCAAACGACAGAGTTGCGTCAGATGTCAACTCGAGTTCAACTGCTTGTTTTCTTTCGGACCGTCTACCAAGGGATTTTGTTTTCCACTTCGAATTCTTGTTGACCAAAGGTTCGCAGAGAGAACGCCATTTCAAGACATTCGAAAACAGCAGCCGATGCACTCAAGCCAGACACTGTTGGACATCTTCACTCCTCTGTTAGATCCACCTAATTCTCCTTGTACATGACTGGAAACCCCACTGGATGTGGCACGTGACCGATCTTAGTCGCAAGAATGTGATCATTACTTACCCGAACCACCTAGCTAAGTCAAACCCACCCGGAGAGTCTTACTCCAACACGATGGTCAGAAATGTTTACCCTTTTTCATAGGGACAAGGCTTTTTGCATTTGGCCGTCGCTCCTCCATTTCCGTATCACTTTTACAGTCGCTCTCTTCCATGGTTGTATGGTAATTAAGCACGAAAGTTTACCACTGTCGTGTTGCCGTCCATGATGATGATAACCGTCATTCCGGACACGGGCAGAACTGTAGGTTTCTCATTCTGAATGGGTTGGAGTTATTCTCGCATTTTCGATCCGGCAGGCATGGTTATCCCTGCCATTGACATGCGTTTGCCAACGTCCAGTCTGACCGTTCAAACGGCGTGCTTCTGAAGTTAGACGGACCGAGAATAGTTCATTTCCTGTTGTCGTGGAATGTGGAGAGCTGGAAGATCAGAATGTGTGTTTTTAAGGCCACGGATGTTGGTGTGGAAAAAAATCATGCATCAGAGCTGCGGTTGACTTCGTTGTTCCGTGATTAGCTTCGGTGTTGGAAAACTGTAATGAAGCTACTGCGCTAACGATCTGAGGACAACGTAACTATTGGCGACGTGGTCCGATGACTCGGGTCACACACAGCATAATTAACCGTCGACCAGGATGGTGGGATCACCTGAGTGCCTGGATGCAAGTTTAAATTGTTTCAAATGACTGAACTTGGCCGCATAACCAGACTGGCATCTGTCTAAGTGGTTGACGAGCGGATGTATCAATCGATCGTCGATATGTGGAGGATATCTAGTCATTCGATGGCCCGGTGGACGAAACCTTACGGAAAGAATTCGTTGGTAGGTGGCGCGTTTGTTCAACCAATCCTTGGAGCGTGAATAAGTATATCAGAAGCTAACTTTCGCGGGATTGGGAACATCGCACATATAAATTTGCTCACACGGATGGGAATATTTGAAATAGTCAACCTTGGAAACTAGGAGAAAAGGGAGTTGCATGATAGAAAGGTTTGATAGGCCATGTTTCCAGCATCTGCATGACTTTACAGCGGTCTGGCACCGGCACGACGAAGATTATCATCAGTGAGGAAAATTTCCGCCAACATACGTAGCTATATGCACATCGCCCGTTTGGACAGTCTTATCGTTCCGGTGTGGTTCTAGTTCATCCGCGCCAAGACGCAAATACCCCGAATCCGGATTCTGGTATTTTTAAAATTGTTACTTATTGTGTATTTTTACGCCTGAATTCCTGAAATAACGTCCCATAATTTATCAGGACTGGCTCGGCAGCCAATTTGAAAACTGTCATGGGGACTCGAGCCCCGTTTGTCGAAGTCGTTATCCATGGTCTTATCCTGTTGTCCACCAGCAGTACGTTTTCTTGGATGTACCTGCGTCTGACTTCCGGCCGTATGAAAGGCCAGCGTGATACCCTATCAGCGCACGGTGGATGCACCTGAGTCATCACCTCTCAACAAGCGAACATGTCTGGTTTCGCCCGATTTATCGAACGTTAACCCGACAACTACCTTGAATGTTGAAATGGGGAGTTCAAACCCGTGTAACATGAACGAAAAGATACACCTGCGAGTGGAGTCGAAGCAACGTTCTTTCAGTTGACTTGAATGAATCGATCGGAGACCGGCCTGTCAAGTGTGCTCGTTTAGACAGCGCCACCGTCGCCTCAACCTGCCGAACAATTTCTGGTCACATTTCCACTTCACGTGTCGGATGATCCAAGTTCAAATGCTGCCCAGCTAGAAGATGAACTGATTGGATAGGTATCTGACTATGGGATAAAGCCCCAGCAGCACTTGGTGAAGTGACGGACTCCTCATGTAATTTCACTGCACTGCCGTACTAGACACTGGAATCCCAATTGACCACGTGTAAATGCTATGGAGTTTCAAATCTTCAAACAGTGATGGCGTTACCGTGGTGTCTCCACTGCTAGCTGATTATATATATATATATATATATATATATCAGTAGTGTATAACTCCCCTTCGATGGCTAAGGCCGCACAGAACTATCTCCGTTGGGGAGCTAGAGCTTACCGAATTGGTCCTGGCAATGAAACCGATTCATACTCGATACTCGATTCCGTCTGGATTTCCACAACGGCAAAATAACTTGCGGCGGAAATAAAACGGCAGAAATCACCTAAGTGATGCAGATGCCTAAGCCAACCTAATTTAAGATTGTATCAACTAACTGTTTCTCGATGGTTCCCCATGAATTATAGTCGTATTCCTTGTATATAAGCTACTTCTGTTGGTACGGATCTTGTGTATATGTTGGCTGGAGGCTTTTTAAAATGGTTCTCACCCGCTAAGATCCATCTTTGAGAACTTTGTCCTTATGTGGCCATGTACTCGTTTTCCAGAGCGACGCGAAAGCACGCTGTTTCTTATTTTCGGGTGTTTGCTGTTGGAACATAAAAAAGCAAAATGACGTGACCTGAATGAATCTAACTATAGCAAGTGAATATATGCAGTTGCCTTGTTTACTCACCGAGTAGAGCTCCAAATGGAAATTAAGGCTAGAAAATCTACCAATATACATTTGACTCCGTTATCGTTTGGCTGTACTCAGTCTTGTTGAGACATACCACTGTTTTCTATGGGATGCTTCGCTAACATACGACAGAAATCTGGAACCGCTCGTTAGCTGTTTGAACAGGTTGGACGTGTAACCGGGAAGTATAACCACCTCATGCACCACATTTTGCAGGATTCCCTGTTCACCCTTGGAAATTCAAACATTCCGATGTATATGCGTGATAGGATTAATGTTCATTAACTTGTTCATAATAATTTGTGTATGGTGCGCTAAAGTGGCACAGATACGAGACATCTAGCAGCGTTGCGAAGTCATGTGTTCCTACCACAGTTAAATCGATGATAATCGTCTTTGAAAAAACGAATATCAAATAGTAAAGACGCGTTACATTTGACACATATTACCTTGACAGTCGGTTGTTATATTATGCGTGTAAAATCATCATGGTTACGCTGAAATCAAAGCTAACCACGTAAAGTTTCTTCTGATGCGATTCGATTGTTTGCCAACTGTAACATGCCAGATCAATTTTGGCGATTCCTATGCTGAACTGACCGTATTCTGAGGACACATGAGAATTGAATTTCACCACTTACTCGACTTAATATTGTTTTTGCACAACGGCGGAGTTTGGCGTTTTGCTTATACCAGGCAGATGCATGCCGTAGTGCACGTCTTAAAAATACATCCTGCCCGAATATGACAATCGTCTGAGTACTAGTCGTCATCCTCACTTCCAATCTGCTGAAAATTGTCATCCATTGCAGGCCGACCAGCCCCTGTGAGAAGCAGAGTCGCGAGCAAAATATTTCCTTCCTGTTGTGTCCGTCGAGCAGGAATCCTGCTGAACTGAAACGATGTATAAGTAGGACAGTGTAGCCCCACGGTACAAGAAATCATATACCAGAATGACAGCAGTATATTGATTGGTCGACTAGATCATGCCTCAAGTTGAAGGACCTGATGATCACTGTCCACAGGTCATGCGTAAACTAAGACCTGTTCGATAATGCCATCTGAAATTCACCAAATGCACTTTGTATGCTATGCTTCAGCTATCAGTTCCAACGGCCGGTGTGTCTGCTGACCATGTAGCTGTTTTGATAACCTGTCTAGGATTTTTCTAGTAGAACCTCGCACCCCTCAGGCATATTATTCACAATACATTGCAGGTGTCTGCAGTATTTGTTGAATTCACATTCGCATTACTTTCGTTTGAACAGTCTTCCTTCTGGCTAATAATGTGAGACTTCGTAGTGGCTTAACAATAGTAGGAAGAGTCTTCAAGCTGTGCAGATATTAGGAACGTAGAACCAGAAAAGCTTCAGTTTCATCGGCGTTCCATGACTGCAAATGCGATCCATTTACGAGTGTGCTTTCCGGAGTCCAGTGCCTTAACTCGTTTGACGGAAGAAATCAGTTTTCCGGACCACCATTAACATATTCGAGTGTTTAAGTTCAAGTCTCCTGACTGATTCAACGCAGCTTCTAAATTTGCCTAGTAATTCTCCATAGGGTGACTAAATGCGCATTTGTCATTCATGTAAGCCGTTCATCCTTTCAACTTTGCAACGGCCTAATGAAATTTAGTAATGCCGCTACTGTGCTGCTCAGAACCTTTTTCTTGGTAAGTTCCAGCCTTGAGAATGTAAGCCATAAGTATAATAGTTTGGAAAATTCTTCATTCTGGGAATTTTTGCTTCCAATTCGCTAACCGTCTGGACATCTCAACGACCCATTGCGTTCGAAAGGGATGATCGTTGAACTTACGTCGGTCTACGAACCGTCTTGGTGCTCCGACCTCAATCACCGTGACTTAATAGCTTTGACTCAGTGACCTATTAACAACCAGTTTGTTTCACTGACCTATTGACCCCTTACACTTTCACTCTTGGATGAATGGTACCTCATAAATTTGTAACGTATTGGCCAAGATGACCAGTCACGGAAGAAAGCCTAGTTCTTATCATGACTTCTACGGTGGTCATCAGTAGTCTGAAACAATCCAAAGATTAGGTAATATTGCCTTTACAGCACGATTCGCAGCGTTTCACTGTTCACTAGATCAAAGAATTCCTTGAAATCGACGAACAGGGCATGAAACGAATAATTCTTGCAACCGATGGACGGTAACGATAGGATCAATCATGCCGCGCCCGCTTCGAAATACACATAACTCTTCCGAGATATTTTTCTCGGCTTTCAGTTGGTAGAGCAGAATGCGAGCAGTGCACAGAAATTAGAATCCCCAATAACTGTCAGTCCCTCTTTTCTTCCAGCAGAAGTATGATTGTGGCGTCCTTCGACCCTTGTTTGACATTTTCAGTCTTCCAGGTTGTACACAACAGAGGAGAAACTTGCTCTTCCAATATTCGTCCGCTCAGTTGGAACCATTCGGCTGGTAAACCGTCGTCTCCGACCTTTTTGCAGTTCACCTATCCCCTTTTCAAGTTGAGACTTCGTAGCTGGGCTGAAAAGCCCCATCATTGTTGGATGGAACACAGATTTTCGAAAAAACTCATCAACTGGATCTTATCAAAGTTAGGTTATGGTTTGAGCACTCGGGTAAGCAAACCAATCAGCATGTACATATAAGTGGTTGTTTCAGAGAGCTTTCGGTCTAATTTGTCCGGCTGGTGTGACTATGTAGGTTTCTTTAAGATCACTGATTACAGACGTGTTTGTCGCTAGCATAGAACTGTGCCGATAACAGTCAGTAACGGGCAAGTTATAACGTTACCGCACTCAGCTCGCGCACTCTGAGGTAAAATTACAGCGAATAAACCCAAAACTTCACTATACCGGCGGCGCACTAGGATTGCTGACAAGTTTCACCTGATCCGAGCAAACCGCTCATAGTTTATCTATTGTGCGCAGTCCTAATTGCAAGAGATTCCCGACTGCGAGGCGCGATTTGGTGGCAAGTTTAGTCTAAACCCGAGACATAATGATAATATGACCGTTGAGCACCCGTAGTTATTACCGATATATTGCTATCCATGACGACCAGGATGATGGTTATCTGCCTACTGCGGCCCATTAACCCTCTATTTATTCGTTTTAGTTTTTTTTTCAACGCTAGTGATCCTGTCTTCATCTTACGCTATCCACTGTCACAAGGTGATCGGCGTGGATACTCCGCGTTGAAATTTCCGGTTTTTGTACCGCTTGTCAGTAAACATGCACACTACCTCCACTCCATGGTGACTTCGAAAACAACACAAGAAAATCCGGTAACGTTAGATACGGAGTTGTAGTTCAGAGGAAAGAACAACTTTTATCTCGCATTAAAAGTGCATAGTTATGCGATTGTTGTAAAAAAAAAGGTTCGCTGCAGGCTGGTCTTTGAAATGACTGACACACTTCGAAAAGCAACGCCAGGAAGAACACAAACTGAGGTGACCGAAGTCGCCCTCCTCCCTCGTTTGAGAATGCTGTCGGAAGTCATTCAAAAAAGTTATATGAACTTCTACAAAACGGTTTTCCGCCAGTTATAGTCAAACATCTATACAAGTTTATTTATTGTCAGATTTGCCGGGATTAGGCAAACCTCTCAGGTGATTTGCCAAAACGAACCGAGTTGGAAGCTTCGAAGTTAATATATGGCCATGACTGCCCTGTAGCATTACAATTCCAACCCGATCTCCCTTGTTCTTACTTCCGACTGATAATATTCTTCATTCCCACAGTGCTATGATGTCGAAACTGTCCGCATTCTCCAGCTGTTGTCTGATAGCATTAATTTCTGAATAGTTCATTTGCTCCTCTCCAAAAAAATAAACAAATTGGTTTTCAACGTGCCCGTTTAGAATGTTTTCAACACAACACAAGCTATTAAGTGCCTCATCATTCAGTCTCACAAGCACTGAAACCTCCATGGGTGATGCACGACCGGCGGACAACCAGTACAGTAACACCACCCACAGTCCGTTCCCTGGGCACGCTCTGAAGTGGTGAAACATAAGCGCCCGTGTAGTTGATTGGACAAGTGAGGTACCCAGTGTGAAAAAATAGACGATTTGACGGGAATGAATGGAGGCATATTGCTCCGTCAAATGGGTTGCCAACTCACTCTTCCGTGGTACACGGCAGCACCAAAACATGGCGTAAAATAACCTTGAAGCAAGGTCTCCTAGCAATGTGCTCACCCAGATATTCGAAGAAGGTTTAAACAGTTCAGTTCAGTTTACCAACTATAAATCATCTAATAAGGATTGTTGGTTCCAGCTGTTTTGGATTTGGTCACTGGAAAGTGGGGAACATATAGCCAAGCATTGGAGGCGATGGTTGGTTCGTAATGCATAGGTCAAGCCATTTGAAGGAATGGGAAACTGCGCAGCAACAGCTTTCATACAGGAGCACCACTGATTGCGTAGATGGGCCGTCCAACAGTGTCATTAACCATTGATGAGTTATACTCGCACTGTACCAAATGAATAGACACTGCAGATACACGAGTCCTACTGGTCTGTCTCACGACCTCGAATTCGATCTGCCGCAGTCATTTGAATACACTATTGCATATCCACTGGTTTTGCCCTTTTATCAAATGACCAATCGACCTACAGAATGTCTTCGCGATGCTCAGTGATTTCAAAATTGTCACTTCGGTAACATATACCATGTTGTTTACTTCCCATCATCGGCGTGTTGTTGAATGATTTCGTAATCGACCGGCAACCAATTAATAGGCATTTAGTAAGCACCAATTAACAGACGAATTATCACTGTAAACAGCTTCAGAGGACAATCGACGATTCTCCTTGCTAGTGGGACCGCACGATAAACGGTACGAATCTGGTCCTTCTCACTTTTCATCCAGCCTATCTAATTAGAGTTTGTCCGTGGACATCAACTAGACTTGCATTGGATAAAGATAAGAAAAGGTGGTCCAGCTGACAGGGCTCTGCTTTCCAAATAAATGCTCTAACATGCTCATTCCAATAATTTTGAGCGTTCTGACCGTTTCTCCAAGTGAAGATCTTGCCCGTTTATTTTCTCTATTGGGCACTTCCTCTTTCACCATTATATGATATTCAAGCATCAGTATATGCTGCTTAAGAAGCGAAGAAAAAAGGGCACTCCCGCCTGTGTTCCTCTCAGTGGTTTCAGTCTTTCATAAGGGACAATGAACTCCACAAGCCTCTGGAAAAGTCAGACCTTCATTACGGCCGACCACCTCAGAGTTAGATCTTTAGTGTGCGCAGCGCTGAGACTGGGGGAAAGTAAGGAATAAGTCTACTGCTTTGTCCGTTCAAAAACTTCCCTATATGGAAACTGAGAAGGCCACCCGTTCACTTGCTACCAAGATCTACAACAGCCAAAAACATGAAATGAACTTGAACCTGCGAGAACGCGGCCGTCGTCAGCTGCTCAGTCCATTTATTTATTCCGCATGTGTCGCAAAGATGAGGATGACGAGCTTTCCTGTCACGAACCGTCATTCCGCCGGCAAACGTTGATCAATAGAAGGTTGGTGCCAAGGACATACGACAACAACAACTTTGAATTGCGGTACCCTTTTGGTGTATGGCTATCTTGCAACCAGGCTCCCCACGACAGGAGACATTGAAATAGCCGGGCCTATTGACCAACAGCTCGCGCAGCATCTTTCAAACTCATTTGGGCCAAAAAAAGGCATGAGAAGACAATTTGGTCTAATTTGCGTCGATAAATATTACGGTTCACGATATGACAGAAAAAGTAACAAAAAGTTCCGATAGACTGAAAAATCTGGTGGATCAACGTGACATTATTTACTGGTGCAAGCGAATAGAGGATTTTGACTGTTCGCCAAAAAATGCCGGGTTGAAGACTAATATAGAGCAATAGGATGGGTGCAAAAGGAAGTTATTGGAAGGATTAATTGAACAGGTCATCGCCCTTCAGTGCCAAGTGGAGAACCCAGAAGATGACTGCAAACATCAGAGTGTTAGCTGTCAGAGTGAGCGCACACGCTCCCCATTGTATCTGAAAGTTTTGACGAACAACTTCAAAGGATTAACTGAATTCAACTCACTGCTGGAGAGCCGAGTGGAGCTCGAGCCAATAGGATGGGCAATGCGTAGGCTGAGAATATCAGAATGACTGTTAGAAAGGCGCAAATATCCCGCACTGTATTGGCCTCGCTCTGACTACGGGCTATAAAAACCGGTATAGGCGTCAATATGTAGAAGATCAGTACGAACATTGGCCACCAAACACTGAAAATAACTGCATCAAAGGGCAGGAAAAGGTATACTTACGCATATTGTGGAAGTGCGCAAGCTAGAAGCAAAAACGTGAAAGAACACGCACCGGCCAAAGCAACTAAAACTAAAACTGACAGAAAAGAATGAATAAAACTGGTGCGAACACACTTTGAACGCCGCGCATCGGAATCGATTCAGGCTAGGAAGTGTAGAATATTGGGATTTCCGTAGCAAATAGGTTGGCTAGCTTCAAGTATGATGTGCCTCTAAAATGTAAAGAAACATAGTGACGAGCAGAAAAAAAAATAAGGGTGACAGTTTGAATGGTTAGTGCGCGACTGCTCATCACCATCTTAGACCACATGTCAGACAACTGGAAATAATCCACGACTATCTGGAAACTACTAAGGACCCTCAACTCCAACGAAATCACGATAGGTAAAGCAGTTCAGTCACCCGGCCAGAAAAGCCAGTTGCCACCTGACCTTTCGGCAGCCACTCAGCGAGGACCGGCGAAGCTCGATTGCTTGGGAAACCAAGTAAAATGAGTCAGACAGCCTAGATTAGAGATCAAAGGTGGAGATTATATGCGACAATGTTCCTTGAAATTTTTGCACTGCAGCGGTTGTGGTCCTAGTCGGTGGGTTTCCAGTCTCTAAGTTACAAAAGCCTGGATACCTGTTAGTTACACACGACTGACCCGCAGAATTCACGTAGATAAAAAAAACCAAGTGTCCCAGGAGACTCCTTCAACAACAGATGAAGCTTGAAGCAACCTCAATGCGACTGATGGAAACCGAGTCGCAGATATTCACGATTTCACCGCCAAGCTACGTTGAAGATTCAGATTCCGTTGAGTCGATATACAACAGCACCGCAGAATTCACCTATGAACCTTACACTAATCTAATCGATTCGCAGTTCAAACGTTGCTATCATCACTGTCGACAGAAAAATATCAGTGTTCAAGGCTTATGCTACGCTACCGTATAACCGCAGTTTACTTGAAAGCCATACTGTGAATAAAAGAACAAAGGCGAGTGTTAAATGGATTTGATGCAAGCCTGCCGCAATCACTCCAAGCTATCTACACCTCCAGACACTGTGTAGAGACTGAAAAGTACACCATTGATATCAGATAGCAGCTATCTCTTGCATCGTTTCAAACAACACACAGAGGAATCACGCGGACCTCATCCTAGAAGACGAGTCGCACCGAGAGTGCCCAGACTTTTTGTAATCTCTTCTAGGTCAAAGGTTGATCAGCTCTCTGTTTGCACCATTCTGGATTGGGCATGGAAAACAACATTCTTTTCGGCAAACGGTGATTTGGCATGCGCAACACATGACCAAGCCACCGCAGATTTTGGTGCCGAACAACCGCTTTCTAAGTGTCTCGTTGCGGATTCACTGGTACCAATCTGTACAAGGTATCGTCCTGAAGACGGTTATAGAAAACCTGAAGAAGTCTCAGTTCCGCTGTCCACGGAGGCCACGTCTCACGGCCCGGTAAGGGTTGCGTTGACCACATTCTTACCTTCCGCCATGCGCTAGAACAAGGCACTGCGTATAAGCGACCACAAAGTATGTATTCTTGGATTCCCGAGGCGCATTGAACTCTGTTGACCGGTCTGTTCTTAACATAACTGCACAGCAAGGAATGCTACAGAAGTTTGTCAATATACGTTCTTTGTAATCTCAGACTTAAAGACTTTTGGGAGTATATGGGGAGCTGTACGAATGCTTCTGCACACAAAGTGGTGTCCGACAAGAATCTCCACTTTCCGTTCCTATTATCTTTTGTGATGAACGAGATAATGAGACGAAGGCTCGGAGGTGGTGTTCAAATAGCTGCTGACGAAAACCCCGTCGATCTGGAGTATGCAGACGACATCGTGCTCATCTTCGAAAAGGAAAAGAAGGCACATGTGTTTTTGGATTAACTGAACAAGGTCATCTCGTCCTTTGGCATGAGCTTTTACCCACAAACCGTAAGGTCATGCTCTTGGATATGCAGTCACTGGACGCACTACTTACAATCCTAGGAAAGGCACTCGAGGTTGTGGAGGGCTCTACGTATCTTGGAAATTGTATTAGCTCCGTTCGTGGTGTGACAGATGAAGTCAATTCACGAATCTCTGTTTTATCATATGGCCGTGAGATGTGGCCTCTGCGAACAGCGGAACTGAGACTTCTTCAGCTTTTCGATAACCGTCGTCAGGACGATACCTTGTACAGATTGGTACCGGTGAATCCGCAACGAGACATTTGGAAAGCGGATGTTCGGCACCAAAATTTGCGGTGGCTTGGTCATGTGTCGCGCATGCCAAATCATCGTTTGCCGAAAAGAATGTTGTTTTCCATGCCCAATTCAGAGTGGTGCAAACAGAGAGCTGATCAACCTTTGACCTAGAAGAGATTACAAAAAGTCTGGGCACTCTCGGTGCGACTCGTCTTCTAGGATGGGGTCCGCGTGATTCCTCTGTGTATTTTTTGAGACGATACAAAAGATGGCTGGTTCAGTTCAGTTTATCAGCCACAAACCATGCAGCAAGG
This sequence comes from Opisthorchis felineus, assembly GCA_004794785.1. Classification (NCBI taxonomy): domain Eukaryota; kingdom Metazoa; phylum Platyhelminthes; class Trematoda; order Opisthorchiida; family Opisthorchiidae; genus Opisthorchis; species Opisthorchis felineus. The sequence goes on along the minus strand of SJOL01001468.1, from coordinate 3,645 downwards.
ATACGTCGTTTCCAGCACTTACGGTTTCGGTCGCCCGATAATGGGAGAACAGGGGGGTTACAGACGACGGCATAATCAGCTGGTTGATATTTGAATTCAGTTGTCAGAGGAGACGAGGAAACGGTTAGCTACGCACTGACGGCGGTAGCCCTAAAGCAGGAGCGTCACTGGGTGCGTGGCCGAGCTACGTTTGACAATGTCATTAACACCTGATGAGTTGAAATCCCGGACCTGTATAAGGGAGGTGGCATTTGGGGACCTGAGTTTAACTTATCGGTTACTGCTATTACACTTCCCGACCTAAGGTTGTCATTCTGGCGTGGTGGTCCGGCTTCAATGCTGTAATGATTCCAGGGGCTACTGTGGTTAGGACTTCACTCCACAAGGTGCGACAACGCTAGGAAGGCCAAAGGGAAGCAGCTAGACTCCGTACTACGAACAATCGTCTTACGAGGCTGTCTGTGGGGGAAGTTCATAGTCCTCCACAACAGGAATGTGAATGCAGTAGTTTGCGACCAAAATATCCATATCTATGGAAGCAGTGATGCTGTCTGAAGAAAAGGTCAGTCCGAAAAACCGTACACTCCGATCGCCCAACGGTTGACCGTGACCACTCGCGAATTACTCAATACGGTCGAAAACCAAATAAATCTTGCCAGGATCCCGATGGGGGACCAAGTGCATCTTCTGGAAGCGACAGCACCAGGAGTGAAACACCCATGCCTTATTCCCCGTGCCTTCGGGCTAGGTCACCCCCTGCAGCCGAGCAGGCCTCGCTCTGAACGGCCTCCTGAGAAAACCCTACTATCTGTCTCCCTGAGGACCAGGTTTTCCAATCAGATGCGAGGGAGAGGATCCCCGAACAAACCATTCGTCCTCCCACTGCCTTGTAGTCAAGACTTCAGTGGGGTAACTTAACTAAGCCCTCGCCCTCAGCCTAGACAAGTACTATTCTCTTGTACAGTCCCTCGTTCACCAATGTCCCTCTCCAACCCCTTCCCACACTGTAAGCAAACGTCGCCGGATCATTTGTGTTATGACGGTCAGACCCTAACGAACAATTCGATTTTTGTGATGTTTCATGAGGATTTCATTTTCTCTCTATTGCGGCCAACTGAGCTGTAGCGCTTGGTCTTGCTTGGGTAGATAAGTTGAATAACTTTTGCCGTCAGACCTGCTGCTTACACATTACAACCCATCAATGGATATCATTCTAGCGTCAGATGCATCCAACCATGGAATCGGAACAGTCATTTCCTACCGATTTTCTGGTGGAACTCAAAAAGCCATCGCCCATGCAGCCCGATTTTTTGACACCGGCCCAACGCAATTACAATCAAATAGACAAAGAAGCACCTGTGATCGTGTTTGCCGTCAAGAAATTCCACAAAATGATTTGCGGTCGCTATTTCAAACCCCTCACTGATCACAAAACGCTTGTCGGCATTTTCGGTTCGAGGGAAGGCGCTCTGGTATATATGGTAAATAGTCTCCAGCGCTGGGCAATCATTCTCCTTAGCTACAATTTTTCAGTCAAACACTAGTCTACGGATACCATGGGTCAGGCAGATGCCTTATCAAGACAGATGGACTTACGACGACAGCCGGCAGATGATACAGTCGTAGCTCCCATTTTTGCCGAGCCAGAAGTTTGCATCGTACTCGTTGCATCCGTTCGAGCCCTTCCGGTTACTTCAACAATGGTCCGTGAGGAAACCAGATGTGACCCAGTGCTCCATCAAGTATCATACTATCACCAAACACGCTGGCCACCGTTAGTGACATTCAGTCCTTATTCTATTGAAGTCGATGGTTGGCTTATCCTCGGTGGACGTGTTATAATACCAGAAAAACTGCAAGTGCCAGTTCTAAAGCAGTTTCACCAACAGCATGAAATCCTTGGCCCGAATTTATGTATACTGGCTGGGTATGGAAGAACAGCCGGCAGAACTTGTGCAATCCTGTTCAAAATGTTAGTGTTCTGCAAAATCACCGCAGAAGACCAAGGTAACTTCGTGGCAGGCACCAACTAACCCTTGGTTCGATTTCGATTTTTCAAACCCAAAGCTGCCACCTTGACGTGGTGGTCGGGCTTGAGTACTGAAATGATCCCGTTGGCTACACTAGCTGGAACTTGGCTCCACAAGGTGAACCATGAGAGGAAGGCCACACGGGAGCAGTCAGACCAAGAGCAGCGAGACCCCGTACTACGAGTAATCGTGCTACGAGGCGGTCTGGGGGTAAAATCGTACTGTCCTCTGCGACAGGAGTGTGAAGGGAGTAAGGTGTTTTCCCCAGGCGACTAGCATGTCCATATTCATGGAAGCAGTGATTCTGCCTTCCGCCGAGGAAGTACGGGTTAAAAAAGGTCGGCCCGAAAAACCGCACACTGAAATCGCCCACGGTTGGCCGTGACCGCCGGCGCATCATTGAATACGGACGAAATATTTTTAAAACCAAAGAATCTGGTGCTGCTCAAAAGGCACCTGATGTGTGCAGCCGCATCAGCAGTAAGACAGTAATGCCTTACTCCCTGCGCCCTCGGGTTAGGCCAACCTCCTGCAGCCGAACAGGTCAGACTATTGAGTCATCGGCTCCGGGCAGGGTCCCCAAAGTAATCCCTACTGTCCGCTGCCTCGCGGTTCAGACTTTTAAGTTAGAGATTGGGGGCAGGGTCTCCGAACAAAACCCGACATCCTCCCACTGCCTTGTGGGTCAGACTTTTGAGTCAAAGACTCAAAGGTGGGGTACCTCAACCAAACCCACTTTCTCGACCTGGGCAACCGGGAAGTATCATTTGCCCGCGCAGTTCGGTGTCCACCGATGTCCCTTCCCAACCCCTTCCCACCACACAAGCAAACGTCACTGGGTCACTTGAATGTCAGTTGTCTGACCGAAGGCCTTATGCTTCTCGCTGCCTATCAACAGTAAACAAAATAACACCCTTCTAAATCCACGAGATCCTTTCTACATAGGAGCTTTTAACGTCCGTACTGTATGTCAAATTGGCAAACAGGCAATGCTTGCTGAAACCTTATACTCCCTTAAAATTGATATATGCTGTGTCTCCGAAACACGTATATAAGACCCAAGCGTGGTTGTGTATCTCAGAACACCAAGGATGAACTCACCTCTTTCACATTTCTCCCTCCGTGTGTCCGGTGACCCAGAAGCAATAGCTTGTGGAATATATAGCGTGGGAGTTGCACTCAGCCCCAGAGCTGAACGTGCTTTGCTGGATTGGATCCCAGTGAACAGTCGTCTTTGCGCCGTCCGGTTATCCAATTCAATCAAGCTCAATGCCTCTTGGCATAAAAAGCGGTGCCTGTTTGTAGTGCCGGCTTATGCCCCAACGGACTGCAGTTCTGATGCTGAGAAGAATGCTTTCTATCGAGAGTTACCCAGGCTCATTCGTCAAGCAAGCACTGACATTGTGATCATTGCGGGTGATATGAATCCCCAAGTGAGTCGTCTGAGCTCCTTGGAATCACATTTTGGCGGTCGATTCGAAGTCGACGCTCGTCGCACAGACGAGATCGGCTCCTTCAGTTGTGTGCTGATCATAAACTGATTCTGGCTAGTGCGAACTTCCAGCATAGACGTTCCTATCGAGTAACCTGGCGGCCACCAGCTGCAAATCAACCG
>SJOL01001461.1:107824-124542 GCA_004794785.1 Opisthorchis felineus | reverse complement strand
AGACGTTTACTGTCCTGTCCAACAGCTTGTAACTGCTTAGTTGATGTTTGGACAGTCCGTTTCACTGGCGGCCCGTGTTGTCGCCACATATTTTGTAACCGGTTCGTAGGTGTGACTATCAAAGCATTACTGCAATTGAATGGTGCTGAGTGTAAGCCTCGAACATACAGGTGAAATCAACGGGGTTGAGAATTGTGAAGGGTATGTGGTCAGGGTTCTTGCGGCGAATAATGTGCTCATTTTGCATAGAACCAGACAGTAGCTAGAATAAGTGGTTTAGTGGGCGAAGTGAGCTGAACGTATATCGGTTAACCAGTAACTAGGATCTGAAGCATAGATACAGTTGGCTTGGAACGTACCCGCGGAGGAAACGGTTGGGTATATGTTCATGTTGACAGTTAACATGCTTGGACTAGAAATAGAGGACAAAATGGGAGTTCACCACCAAATTATGCTGGGAGTGGGCCATCAGACTGAGTATGGTTGTTGCGGTACTGCCATCACGACATCGTTTATAGCCCCATACACAGATGTCTAATGCGAAGCAAATAAAGTTATTCGATACATTTGTGGTCTTTAGGTTTAACCGAGAAACTGCGAAATTGTCGTATTGTCATGCAAGATCGGCATCAAAGTGGTCACACCTAGAATGCGCATCCAAGAAGGGATATAATTAAATGGTTACCAAAGCGCGTTAGAGATGGTAGTTACGATGAGGTTAAGAGTAGCGGACAACCAAGAATGGATACAGCTGCTAATTACTGGTCATGCAAGACTATCAATAGAAAAGATACTGTGATGGTGCCGTGGCGCCGTAAAAACACCTTATTTGAGTGCGAGCAGGTCTCAGTACTAGTCTACACGGTGGGGCTTCCGCATTACTTCGGTGTCTAGTACATAATATCGACTCGAGCTTGTGTAATAACACAGGTTGAAACTCCTCACTGTGGCCATGGCCGGATACCTCGGGCCGAGTGCTGTCGTCCTCTGCACCTCAGTGCAATATTCCCAATGGCTTCGCTGTCAAACAGCCTTTCTTTGAAATGCCATATCTGTTGTATTTTTTGACAGTGTCCTCACCAAGCAGAAAAGCTAGCAGCAGGTGTCGGGAGTCGTAACCCGGTTGATTTTGGGTGAGATATTTTTCCAGGATTCTGGCTATTCTCCGACTTCACCCAAAAGAGGTAACGTAAATCGGATCCAGCGGACCGGTTGAAAGAAAGTAGCTTTGAAATCCAACACCTACAATGTTGAACCGCATTTTTCTGGTTATTTGCTAGCACCTTGCCCCTTTGGAGGTGTTTCCGGAACAAGGAGCCACATGGTCTTGAAGGTCAGATGCTACATCGTTTAACTCTAGAAAAAATCCAACTTTTGCCCAAGAAACCAGATAGCACCACACTTTCTACACCAATATGATAATAAAACACAGAATAAGCTGCAAGAACGCTGTGAGTTGCAACAACCTGAACAATCCTGCTACAACTTGTTCCACTGAGCCACGTCCTACTGGCTACGCAGGAGAACTCTGAACAGTCTGCACCCAGACATAGAGGTACCACCTCGTTATTCTCCACCTGGAAAGTCTGGTTCATCTGACACACTTCAACTTCCGGATATTCGGGAAATTTTGGCAGCAGACAGCAGCTGTTTATACGTTGCAAGTGTCTGACGCAGAGATTTGCAGCCCTTTAAACTTGAGTCTGTGCCAGTCCACCTGAAAACGTTCAACAGAATCACACTGTTAGGACCCACCTGTTATTATGACGATTCATAAAGGAGTATCCACATTGTCTCCAGGCTCAAACTTCTCATCCCATACATTATTCAGTCTGAACTTAGCCTCTTCAACCAGTTGAGGGACAAAGTTTTAGATTTCAAGACCATCGACATATTCGATGACGCCTGTTTACGCTGCTGATTCTTCATACAACGGGAAAGCTTATTCTAAGGTAGGTGAAGAATGGACAGAGAAGTACCCTGGTGCCGGCCTACTGAAATAATTCACACCCTCCAGCTACAAACTCTCACTTAGACAATCTAAATGGAAACTGATAGCGCGAAAGTCATTAGCACTGGTTAACTGGAACTTTCTGCATTGTCTACAGCCAAGCACAGGCAGTATCACAAGCGCCCTATTTTGTAAAGAGCACCGCATTATCAGTTCCTCAAAACTTTCGTTACACTTTTCATGGCCTTCTACTGCCTTCTGCATTTTTCACCTCGGGTGACTATGAAAAACTGCGAAATTCATAAACATACAAAGGCTTTCAGTAACTTTTGTCTACACGCACATCGCCTATCCGCCTTTCGCAGAAGCTTGAAGAGTACTGAACGCAGGTAGAAAATTCCAGAATGAATAAAACGAACGTGCAATATAGAGGCGTAAACGGCTACCTGCCGAGATGATTATCGGAGTCTGATACGACTGTTACCCTCAATTTCGCCTGCTGATGTTTCGTGGCTAATGTCCACTTCCAACAGTCGTTTTACCTAACTTGATACAAGTTCGTTGTAGGGCGCGTTGCTAACAAATAAAACACTTTGGAATGTACGTCTCGGAATCAAGTTACGCGTGGGCCTAGTTTGCGCGTGTAATGGAACACAGCCACTTCACTGTGCCAGTGTACTGATTGACGTTTATCGTCGGGACCATCAACTTATTCTTGTGGTTAGTGCAGGCCAATGAAAAGGCTTTTTTGAGAGTCTAACGAATCTGAAGTTGAAAAGGGATCAGCGTGAAGGGGCGTATGGGGTATCTGCTCGATTCAAACCCCAGCTGAAGGTAACATTGATGAGATTTTATCGGAAATGGTAGTTACATGACATTCATAACGATTTGCAGAAAAAACTTGCGAAGCTTTGATTTAGAACCAAGAAAAGTGATTATTTTATTCGCCCCAAAGTGAACTATGACGAAATATTCTGCCGGTACAGTAGTCGTTTAATGTGATGAAAATCATTTTAATCTTGAGTTACCGGTCGATCACAAGTCTGCTCTAAAAGGAGTTGAGTAACCAACATTTTTGTGAACTGTTCCTTTTCTAGTCCCTGTAATGCTATACCTGAAGTGCATGAAAACGAGAGACCACCACATTAATGCTGTGTGAATTTTCATAAAAATTGGTGAGCTACGCCTGATTGCATAGTTTTTTTTTCGAGGTGGGAAGAACACAAACGTATTTCTGGTTCAAAAAGAGGCACACCATCGTCCTGCTCTACCTCCATGACACCTGGATTTACTTTGTGCTTCTGACTATGCGCGATACCTGGAAACGACTTACGCAGTGTGGACTTTCCATCTCTAGTTTGCTCTGCTCTGCTATGATGTAAATCAGGAACACAGAGAAGCCAGTCGTAAAATAATTCTGCTTTCTTTCCAAAGACTGAGCAGGTGATCAGCTGTGTTCAGCCGCAAATAACTATCGTTTACCGTAACTAAATCACTTTTGAGTGAGCGGAGCGATGTCACCGCCATATTCAGCAAGTTCACGTGCGTTATCCCCACGAAAGAAGCAGCTTTATCCCATGTTTGAGTACTGTGCTATTCTTTCGAGCTGAGATACTTTATAATAGACCACTGAAGGGTGTTGTTATCATATTATTAAAACATTAGTTCACAAAAATGCTCACTCCGATGTGTTTATATTAGGACGCCGGTTTCTACAGAGGGAGAATACTGCATTAAAAACGCTAAGGAATTTCATGACATGGCCGTATTGAAATCAGCAAAGAACTCAGTTGTTACCCATGATATATAGTTGCGAGCGTTTGGATCGATTTTATGCAGGATTCTGCCCAGATAACGGTGCATACTACAGATGGAACATTCGAGTATTGTTCAGTCAAGTGTCTAAGCGTCGTCCCTACATCAGATGGAAGGTCAATATGAAAATTGTTGAACCGCTTTGCAGCGTTTCTTTATTGTTGCTTAGTATTCAAAGTTCAAGGTAGTTTAGGAGGACGCTTGAAAATGTTCACTTTTCAAAAACTTTGTACAAATAAAGTATTCGCTTTCGTGTCTGACAGCCTCTAACCACTTAGTTTATGTTGTTCAATAAACGTTTCCGCACCCGAAGACGCTGTTCCTTTCACCTTTAGCTTCATTTGTCCGAAAACTTGCTGAAAAGTTTTTTGCCGGACGGATTTCGCACAATCAGTCACGTTGATCCATTGAGGGACAACCATACAGAACTAGATCGATGTGCCGACCGGTGTGCTGATTTAACCTCCAATGAACGTGCACAGTTCGATACATTTGTGAACTCTACTATCGTTACAGTGACTTCCAAATCACTGAATCAACCCTCACGATATCAGCTCATGTGATTCCGTTCAAACGGGACCACAACGCTTGATTAAAACTTTCCAATTCTGATGTTTGACCACACGTTCTTTGAAGTATTGTCCTTAGGCCCAAATTTTCGTCTTCCACATAGCGCACCCGACCAGCTCCAAGTAGGCACATTTAAACAAACTAGAAAGCATGTACCGACGTCCAGGTGTCTATTCAAATCAGTACAGACGGCCCGCTGGGTTTTTGTAAGAATCCGGTAACAAAAAAACATATTGAGGCCTTGAAAATGCGTCCGTAACGGACAATACCGTCATTAATTGATTAGAATAAGGACTGCCCTCTTCGACAAAACAGACTGTACTGCTAAACTTAAAGTTTTTATTCCATGGAATCAAAAAGGCAATGTGTTTTGCTAAGCACTGATTTTAGTGCGGAAAAGGAAATTGACGATAGTTCACGCCTTCTACACATCGAGATTACTCGAATTTATGTAACAGAGACAAGTGTACCGAAAAGCGTCAAGCAGAGATGTTAGTCATGTCATTGCTCGTCAACTACTCAGGAGAAATGACTCATATAGTGTAAGATGAGTGGCTTTGCAAGTTGAACGATGATTCTGATCACTGACAATTTTTCTAAGCCCTTGCATCATTTGTTTATGTTTGCCTGACAAGACCATATCGAAATCATACGATCTAAAGCATGTGTTCTGTGTCGAAACTCGCCATAGTATTGTGTGGATTGGAGACTATTGTAAGCGGGGAGTACTGTGCAGTAGTGTGCCGTCACGGACAGCTTCTCCCATAATCCAACCTAGTCCAACCTAATAAAACCTACTTTCATCTGGTTTTCTGTCCGCTTCTTTTCAAACATCAGTCACTAGTTATTTTCAAATGCTCATCATTCTGGATAGGTCACTTGACCTATGTATCAAGTAGCTTATGTGCAAAATGATGCGAATATTTTGAGGTTTATGAGGAATGTGGCCAGTTGCACTCGCAAATTATACCCGGCCTTCACTCGTATCACATCCATGTAGGGAGTAGAAATCAGGATATTTCACAAGGAAGACTTTGTTGACCGACTGTCTGGAGAGGTTTGCCCAGTTCTACGAGTTCTGCTTAGCGGACGGATAAGATCCTGACAACTGTCAGTCACAAGTTGTCAGATGAGGTTTTCTGGTTTGCACCGCAGTGTTTCCACTTAATCTCGGTAACCAATAGAATTTTTCCGACATTAAAAATCGTGCTGAGCTGAGCTAAACACACCATAGCTATAGCCAGTATTGGCAATATAAACGTGTCAAAGCTGCATCACTTCCAAAATACCCTGTTTTTTGGAGTTTTATCGAAAGCATGACAACCTACCTTAATTTGGTCTAATCACACGTTAGGTCCACAGGGAACTACTTTTTTTGGGAGAGTTTTTCTAGATATTTGCGGTTCCAAAGGTTATATTACTGATCGAATTATATCAACAGGCTTGAGGATAGACGATTGGCTTGGCTATTTGTCGGTCACAAAACAACGGGATTTGGGTCACCAATGGGACCACTTAGATGCCAGCTGCTACTGTCTGGAAGCATGATTTTGTTGACGTGTTTCTCTAGTGTCAGGCACCACTGCCTGAAGGCCTTGAGAACAAAGAGATGATAAAATGATCTGATAATGCCCCACCACAGAAGCTGTGTTCCTGAGAGGTCACCAGGTTCAATACCAACCCCAAATAACAAGTCCTCTTATTTATTCGTTTAGCGGATCCCTCTATCATAGTCTTTTATAAAGGTGACTTATTAGCGGACTTGCTCAACCGGCGGCTCCGTTATACGCCGAAAAGAACATTGTGTGTAGCCTTACTTTGGTCCTGGTTTCCGACAAAGTGCTTGACCTACCGCGATAGTATACACGAACCCTCCGTCCGCGCCAGCGTTAAGGCAGTAGGAAAGGATTTTTAGGTCCGAAATTATATTTCAGGGTGAAGTCTCAACTAGAGTTCAATAACCTTCTCTTGCTACGTGAAAATATGTGTAATCCATTCAGAAGAAGAAAATACCACACAATTCGAAAAAAAGTCATCCTTCTAAAAAGTCATCACCCGAGCAACCAGTCAATCCGTGACCACGTGACGTGAAATGCGTGATTGAAGAATGAGTGGTGACATATCCTGTCTGAGTGCAAGTTAGCCACACTGCTGACAAGCCGCTTGTGGTCGAACGGTTTAGCTTTCAGGTACTAGCTTTCACTGTCACACAGAATGATTTCACTTGGAAGATAAAATTCAGCGAAGCCTAGCATATCCACTTTCTTGCTGTCGCACCAATGAGTACGTTGGTCGCATCAATCTTTAAGTCAATCAGAGACTTGGGAGATGCAATCCATGTTAGCTCGGTTGCCGAAGGAGAAAAGCCAATAATAGTCCACAGCGCAGCGTCTAGTCGACACTGACTCGGTGATGAATACGGAGCGAAAACTCCATGTGATCCACGAGGGTTAATCCGACCGTCAACGATCGATCCAACGTTGTAATGACGCTAGTAATCGTCATCAGGCTGCTTGACCTCGTTTTACATTTGGGATGAGCGCGTTATAAGCATCATAGATCTACAGTAGGGCTTGGTAACATGCACACACCAAAAACACGGCCACATTACTGCTTGTAGCAGCGGAATCTGTGTGTCATCCAATTAGTGATACGAACTCTGCGATTTTGTGATTGTTCCCGAATTCGGTCATATGTTCTCTGGTAATTTGGCATTATTTGACCAGTGACTTAACCTTCAGAACTATGAGTGTCTGGAGAGGCTTTCTTGAAAAAATATGTTGGCATGTATACATTTCTTGAGGTATATAATGGGAATGCTCACGGCATAAATTACGCTTGGGAATCTTGAGATACTCACTGTTCTACTGTCGATCCCTCCTGGAGCAGTAACAATAAACTAACGGTGAAAAATTTAGTATTTCCACGTATATTACTCTCCTCTATAAAAGCAACCAAATGACCAAGTGTATACCTTTGATGGCCTGTGATACGGCCTCTCTTTGTCGAGAATTGCAGCAAATCGTGGCTTTCACGGAAATTTACTGCCGACTCTCCGATGGGGAAAGCTTGCTTAGGGGGAATCTCTCTTCAAGGAATACTACAAAATTTACACAGGAAACAAGGTGTAAAAGTAAATAGTCGTTTTTTAACAGACAATTGAAGCAAACTTTATTGGAATAAAAACAACTTAAAAACAAGTTGCGCGTTGAGCTTAGAAACATTCATAAACTTAGTGCGCTCCAAAAAAACCCTGCAAATGATGAGAATAGATATACGATGTGAGGAACATTGAAACATTCTTCGACAACGACATTTAAAATTTACCGAAATCAGCTATCGGGTTTGTATTTGTCTATCTGGACTTGGAACAAGAAATGACCAAGAAAATGATGTCACCGTTAGGAGTGGGTACCTTGTAAATCTCATTAGTTTCGATCGCTGCCATTCATTCAACGAGAATAAGCAACTTAGAGTACTGTGTTTATGGGCTAAAGTAAACGTACTAGATGGTGGTATAGTCAGACGTTGTTTCGGTGCAATGCTTTTGGTTAGCAAGTAGAATTTTCCTCGCATAGATGAATGTTTTTTTTCGGATGTTGCTTGCTGAGAGAAACGCACTATGCCTTGTCCTAACATACATCACAGTGGGCTAAATGGCTCCAAGTACATTTTCCTGTTGCAAAACTCAGGTATAAAACGGGAAAATGGCAGCGCTCCAGAATTTCTAAAATCGTTCCATCAAATGAGGGTCGGCTAGGCACACGTTACTAGCTAGTTACAAGAAATGGGTGGAGTACTTTTGTTTGTCAGAGTAATTTGTTCATGCCAACGTTAAAGGTATCGTTCGTAGGACTGATGAGGCCAAATGTTTTACAAATGAAGGAACGGTTTGAAAATGCTGAAAATTTGCAATCGTAACATAATACAACGTATAAACAGCAGCTTCTAAGGTTCCTGTCCCATTCATGAGGCTTTGAATTTCCAGAAGCCCCGAAATTTCATCAGAATATTTTCGCAAATAGATGAAAAACTCACGGATGGAAAAGCCAATGACAGTAAATTAATTTGGTGAACTTTGATCTCAGGTTGAAGGATGCTAACGAATCCCAGCGCGACCATCTTGTTAGATTCTGCTAGTCCCACAATATAAAAGCTTTCCCAAATTTTTATTGTTCAAATTGTGAGGCGTATGTATTTCGTACCGAAATATCGTGCACGGATGACGTACAGGTAAATACCAAAAGACGGTGTGACAAAGAAAAACAACACTCAACTGTCCCCTTTGCACGCGTTTAGTGTTTTCATTCATTAAGGAATCAGCGCATCGGTTCGTCGGGTTTTATTCCCTCATATAGTCGCATATTTATCCTGTTCAAGATTTTTTGAGATAGATCATTCAAAACCTCGTTCTGAAAGACTGTGATAAGGAGACAAACTGACGTTTCTCGTTTCTTTCTACAATGCAATCTAGGCCAATCAAACGAGTTCTATGTGGATTAGCAACAATATATTACTCGCTCACCGTAATTATTCTGACAAGGAAGAGTGCATGCCATTAGTTAGTTTGGTGAAAAGTGCGTTATTCTCACACTGTAAATTATGGTAACAAGCTCGAGGCTAATTACAAATGTCTGACAAGAATAGTTAGCCAACATCTTACCAGCTTCCACCGACAATGGAACTTCGGTTAATACAGATGGGCTAACGTGGGAAGTCTGTGGAGTTTCTTGGACTTGTTGAAACAAAACTATTTATTTACAAGTGACATGCAAACCACGCTAAAATTCTGGTTTGAGAAACTAACACCTTTACCCTCAATGAATGCATTACGCGTTATAAAGGTATTGCAAAAATGCACTACAGCCTGATTAGGAGATCTCGAGAACGATGTCTGCGGACTGACAACCACTTATTCGTCCGTAAAATCTCTAAAATTTTTCTCCCGGTCTTATAAATGAGGCGTGTGATAAGGTATACAGCACCGAGCCAGAAGGATGGATATTAAGCTTTTGTTGCCCATCAATTAAAGGCAAGCAAAGAAGATATAATTTCTCACTCCACAAATTTAGTCACTGTACGTTGCCTTGTACCAACTTAAGACTAATAAAATCGATCAGTCGTGGAACCAGGCGATATGCTCCAAAGCGAACTAATAGAACCACATGGAAAAGGGAAAACGTTTTGATAGATGCAAATAAGGAAATAATCAGCTTTCTACATACCTTCTGGTTAATTAGTCCATGTGAGTCACACTGAGACTTGGGAGCTGGTGGTCAGTTCTGTCTGGGCGACAGACTGCTTTTGGCCGGCAATTCGGATCAATTTATCCCTTGAACACAGAGTTAACCCCATTACAGCGTTCAACATTTTACTGCACAATGACAGCTTGAAATTGATAGCTCTCAATAAAGTCCTCTTGCTCATTCAATACCAAATCAACTGGTGAGCATAAAAGACCCTGGCACAAGCTACCAGCTTGCCTTGGAGTTAAAAACCCAACCAGATTGACTCACCATTCGACTACCTCCGTTACACTATTTTATTTTATCTCTATTTATTCCTGTTTACGATGCACAGATTGGGGTTTTTTGAGCAGTGCCGCTGAAGGGACAAAGGAGTAATGTCTATATCCAACCTCTTTTGCGTTCTTAACCTATCACTCCTAAACTGCCAGGCCTTCGGTCATCTTGAGGCTGCATCTAGTACTTATTCGGTTAAGCTACATATATAGTAGGTGATAGAATATAGCTATTCTCGAAGGAATGAAGTTACATTTGGTTACATTGCTATGTTTGTATTATGCTCGATGTTGGTCAGGGTTGTCCAGCTAGTTAGACTAATATTTATTAGGAACAAATAGCCAGGAAAAGTAAGCGGGTTACTGTCATCCTCCAGCTAGGAAAAACGCTTGATTCCAGCGGTTTTGACTTGTTTGCTGAATCAGGATTCATGAGTTAGACCAAACTGCGCTCGGTAAGACCATGACGAGTTGCAAGCAGGTGGCTGGTGATAGAATTTGAACTGACCTTGACAGTAGCCCAATATATTGATAGGTTTCACTTAATCCTCCTTTTCATGCGACTGATACGGTATACTTGAATAAGTACAAACGAAGCACCGTTCATAAAACGTAAGTTGAGCCCCTATCTTTGAGGTCCGGCCTTATCATTCATTATCTGTAGAAAATGATGTTTTCATTTCCAATAGGAGTTTTGGCGAATGCACCTAAGATTAAAAAACAACCCATCTTCTCCAGACGGCAAAGTGCTTAAACATAAATGACTCGGATACTAGAGGAAACATAACTTTTGATAAAACTTGGCAGAGAAGCCATTTTCACGGAATATGTTGTCCGTTTTTGCAACATTACTTCATGTTATTTCATAAGCTGCAGACTATGTTAGCTTGGTCGTATTAACTCTCTTTCCTGAGAGAGTAACACAAAACCGAGAGCGTCTGTATCTCTCTCAATTACCGAGACGTTTTGGTAAGGTGTCTGCTACAGGTTGGTATCGCTTCCGTTGGTTGTATCCCTATTTTGGGTGTGAAGAGAGCTTGTACCTTCTCCACTGACTTCGAAAACATTCCTGGTTGTTTGTAATCCAACACAATTTGGACAGTTTGTGGTTCCTAATAATAGCTCAGTGGAATAAATAGATTGAATGCGTAACGCCCGTAATATGTCAAGTTTACATCACAAATGTTATTCTTGCCAACTCCAGTGTGACCATATGAATGTCAGCCAGTGGGGTTCGGGGGCTAACGAACGAAGTTATGATAACCCCACCAGCTTGTCTTGGGGTATAATCTGCCTAATTAGGTTGCTAGTGGATGGTACATTTTTCGAAAATCATTGATAAGCATGTTTATCACGTGACCCATTCTTGGATGGACCGATGGAAGAAATGATCGAACTCAGAAGTTTTACTTATCGCAAAGCCTCATTAATTTGAGACTGACATGTTTGTCACCGAATTCTATAAATTGTATTTTACGCTGCTTGCAATCCCCAACTAGATGAACAAACTACTAAGTAATCAACTGGGGGGTCAGAGTTTCTGCCAAATCCCCGAAGTCCCTCCAAAAGCTTATGTAGTAGCAAAAAAATGATAAATCAAGGTCGTCAGAATTAGGACTGAGCCTAATTCAGTAGGCAGAAGTTTAATTATATCTACTTTGAGACTTTGAGCCACAGCGCAGTGGAGTTATTATTTGTACAGAACTACAAAAGATGTTCTCCTGGATGGTTTCATAGGATTTGGAACCGTTTAAAGGAATGATACAAAAATCACAGGACCCGAAGAACCTTGTTGAAAATGAAAGGTACGAAGTCTAGCTAGAATTTGAAGTCTTTATCCACATGAAGTGTGCCAACTGACGCACACTGCTTTTATAGAGATAAGTATAAAGTTGCCGCTGCATTCACCAAGTGGCTGAAGCTTTTTTCATGACAAGGCCAACTGAACTAAATCTTGTGCCTTCTTATCAGACACATACACATACGTACATCATTCTAGAATCCGACAAGTTATGGAGACATTTTATTTAGACCAGTCTTCAGAAGGGAGGACCGAGCAGTGAAGTTAGTTTCGTCCTAGATAGCATGCTGGATGCAGATCATCACATGGACGACGCGACAGCTTCTGAAACCCACTAATGGTGACAGCCACTACTGACGCCATAGATACAATAACTTGGAGCCTTACGGATGTATCCAAAATAGCTTCGTGAAAGGCCATAGTGTCATAGTCACATGAAAAACCCACAACTTCAAGTTAGTTTTCAACCACATCAGTTTTTTGACCCAAGAACCATAGACCTTAATCCTAATAACATGTCTCCCAACTTTCATTGATTACACCGTCTCTACCATAAATGCGTGGGAATGATCAAGAGATATCAATAAATGTTATTTTCAGTGAACTCACGTTTGGTGCCTTGTTCAGCTTAAGACAAATAGGTTTTGTAGGTGACGTGGAGGGCTCTAAGATTCCAGTTGTGGATTACATCCTACTAGGTATAGCAAATATGAAAATGTGAGAAATACCCTGGAGGTGTTTGCTTGTTGCTGAAATTTTAAGATTTGAAATTTCAATTATCTTCACACTTTTAAACGCCATTCGTGTAGTTTGCTTACATTTATAATAGTGCATCGTTCATTTTTCAATCACTTGCAGCACATTGGGTGACTTTGTGCCCCTCTGATTCTTGATTTCTGATTGTTGCTCAGTGTTACAATCATGACCCACACAGGAAGCAAAAGCTGCCAACCCAAAAGAAATTCAGCACCAGACTACACATGGTATAATTCGTGTGGTTAAATTATATCAGAATACTACTCAAATGTGCGTACCTTAGCGCTAAATTGGAGATAATTCGCATTCACCTCCCGTAGATATGCTTGAGGCATACGCAACTGGTTTTACCAAGGATGAGGCTGTTTTCAAATGTTTATAGTCTCACAAGCGTGGGCATATTTTGTTTTGCAAAATGAAGCCCTAAAGAGAGATGCAATTTTTACATTGGTTAAAATCTAAAATGTAGAAGATATAAAAATATTTTCAACTTCATGTTTAACCTATGTCTACCAAGTGCCATTGCTTACTTTTCTTTGACTACACTTAGCGGAAATATCGTGGCCATAAGAAACACAACATTGGCTACTGGTGATAGCCGAAATAATGTTGATGATATAAGGCAGCTGTTAAGATGACTCTTTGGAAGGAGAAAATGGTATAAAGCGCAACTTGGACTTGAGAAACGGTGTAGGACCCCGCACCAATTACCAATTTAATAAGCCGGAACAATCGGATATGACCGGAAGTCCGAATTTACCTTGTATTGTCGGAGACTTTTCAATGACTTGTAACTACAAATTATTGTTTAACTGCTGCGGTACAATTGAATACGTCAAACTATTCCTTTGGCTAAGGGATTCCAAGTGAAGTAAGCATCGTTTGATAGCGTTAACAAAGTAATTTCTTGTGAACGTCATGAACGCTGTTTTCGCAAAAGTATCTCCATTCCGAGATAAACCCATCTTAATGATGCAAGTAAGATACATTGCACTCAAGAAAGTTACTTACCCACTTCTGAAAATATAGTTTTTTGGCACAGTAGGAGGTAAATGGAGCTACAAGTGCGGCAAATACACATACATGGATTTGTGCTCAGATGGTTAAGTGGCTAATTGCTGTCATGGAGTACAACTCCGACAAACCATAAACTGGCGCATCAAAACTAGATCGCCAAACTGCGTCTCATTGATGACTATACATTTTGTTTCATAAATGAAGGTATTAAAAGCTTCTTCTCTTCCCATATTTTAGGAGTTTATATGTTAACGCGTGTGTCTTGCGTCTCAGCATGGACTTTCAGGAAAGTTCTGTTCTGTTGAAACAATCCATTGTTTCAACTCAACTAAAGCCAGAATAAGTAATCCTTATTGCCTTTTGCAGCGGCACAAATTGAGAAAAATGTATCACAAAATGAGTTGGTAGGTTAATTGAATTGTTTGCAGCATATCTATTCCGTTTGACGCTGTAAAAGCAGAAATATAATGGTGACACAGGAAACCGTATAAAATACAGCTTAAAATAAACATAGTTGATCCAAGCTTTCGCCAATTCCTGTAAAAGATCTGCATACATAGACAGCACTATGTTTTTTCATTTCAGACAATTCTTAATAGTAGGACTAAATAAACGTACTCCGATCTGTAAAACCAAAAGAATACAGGTTTTCAGTTTTGGTTATCGGTGGTTTGTTATTACGCCAAAACTAAATGATGGTTTTATATAAACTGTTTCGCGTATACGCTTACCGACTGCATATGTTTAAACAAAAAAGGAGAATACACGAGATGGTCTGAATTACTAGATAGACAAGCATCCATAAGTGATCATCTTGGGACTTTTTATCTGATTTCACCTTCACTGCCAGCTATTTCCAAACTAAATTATCAGTTCACTTCCCCAGATCCATAGGAAGTTCGTCAGCTTTGTTATCCTTATAGTTTGTTTGTTTGCCGTTGTGTGCTACATACCTACTGTTTTTTCTGGTATTTCTCTAAAGCAGTTTTATTTTTTAAAGGAAACCTAGAACTCTTTTCTAGGGCAATGACTATCTTTCTTTCGACGCTCATGACTCTTCTCCTGGCCATGTTCTTTCCTGTTCTGCGAACGCTTATGTTCATTCTTACTCAACAACACGTATTTTTCTCACAATTTGGAATTCTCCTCAAAAGGTTCTTCCACCTGTACTAAAAATGCCTTCAAGCACACTCATGCCTGTATTTCTAATTTGGTACTTGAACTTCAAGTTTTGTCACCCTGCTGTTCGCAAAACCGTCAATGTGAGTTTCCACTTACTTACCTTTTTTGAGTTTTCTACCCCGCAATTTTTTTGTTAAACACGCTCATGATGGTAAGACACCAATATTCTACCAATATGACAGCACTTCTTTGCATCCATCAGTCCGTGTATACCTACACATCTAGCGTCAATAAGTTCTGACAAGCAGCAGTTTGAGGTGTGGATACTCGACCAGAAATTACACCTTTCTGGCGATCTTAAGTTCAGAAAACATTCTTTATTGCGTGAGTGCTACAGACTGGCAAAGTCAGAAGTTAACATCCCTAGTCTTCAAATGAAATGTAAATGGACTTACTCTCTGGAGTAATATTGCAGATAAGGGAAAGTACAATGTGACGTTTGCTGAATTGGTAAAATGTGAATTAGAACAACAGAAATATTCCCAGGATGTTTTTGTAAAGCATTCAGAATGTATAAGAATAACAACTTAAGTACTCTTCCGTTAAAGTGACTGTTTATAATATCGATCGATCGCAAACTCGACAAAAGAACCATAGCAGGGAAAACTCAGAATCTCTTCGATGCAAAATAAAAATCGAAAACAAAAATCGGGAGAATCTCGGGACCTTTCATGAACACATATTTTAGTCTTGATAAGCAAGCATACCAACAACTGGAAGGATCGCCCACGGGATCAAGGACTATCAAGAAGCCGGAGTGCAAAAGTGTTAGCTCATTACATTGCCATACATTGGCAAACGGCTGCGAATCCGATATGTTAACGATACATTTGTTAACATCAAAAGAAATTCAGTAGAAAACATGCAGTGACTGCTCCACAACACACCCGAGGAAATCACATTTGAATTCCAACTGTGGAAAGACAATAAACTGCTGTTCTTGGATGTTCAGAAAATCACCGATGGAGAACTCCAAACTTGCACACAGCAAAAGAAACTCTGGTAGGAAAACTCATGAATTTTGAAAGCAGAGTACGTTGTCCTGCAGTTGCTATGGTCTGACATTGTTGTTGAGGTGGTACTACACTTTCATGAGAGCATTACAAAGTGCTTAGTTGGCTATTTTCTAAAACAGATTTACCGTCTAATGGTGGCTGGACCACTAAACGTCGCGCATTGTCGATAAACCACGCAGTTTTTCGGCTACGCGGAAGCCCTGGCTTCTGATTTAAATTCGAATAAGCAGGGTAATCGCTCAAAAATGCTTAAATATGCTGAGAAAGTTTAGTCAAGATTAGCATCATAAATGTCACCACCAGTCTTAGTACTTTTGCATCAGGGTGCTAAAACTAATTTTCATAGAATAGTAGTGAACAAAATTGGGCACTGACCAAAAATCGAGAAAATCTTATATCAAGAACTTCGCTGTTTTTTCCGTTACAGTGCAGAGGACATACATTACTGACAGTGAGTCCGATAATGCTAAGGAGTGTGTGTGAGTTGCACCACCGCATCTACCTGAGGCCACGCTCCATACAGTATAGGCTGTTCGGCATCGTTTGAGCATAAAGGTGAATATGACCTTTTGAGTTCATGTAGATAGCATTTCACTAGATTAGTCCACTAATTGTAGAAAATTTTGCTACGGAACATCCCAGAATTAGGGTCAAAGGGGTTTGGTTTTGTTAAAAAAATGCTCCGGAAACTTACCCTCTTTGGAACAGAATATGAGGTTAGAATGGTAGGCTTAAACAAAACCCAATG
This sequence comes from Opisthorchis felineus, assembly GCA_004794785.1. Classification (NCBI taxonomy): domain Eukaryota; kingdom Metazoa; phylum Platyhelminthes; class Trematoda; order Opisthorchiida; family Opisthorchiidae; genus Opisthorchis; species Opisthorchis felineus. The sequence goes on along the minus strand of SJOL01001461.1, from coordinate 108,165 downwards.
ATTTATCTTGCTTATGGATCAAAATAGAGCGTAACTTGGGTTCTATATCTACGGTGACAATTTTTGTTCAAAAATGCTGGATAATAATCGGACTTCAAACGTCGATCATTGATTATTACAAAACGACAGCATCACTGATGGTACCTGTACTGGTGTGACCCCGAGTTTAGGTAAAGGCCAGGGTGTTACATTACGTAGCAGTAGCAACAAAATCGATCCATAATATTAAAACTGCATAAACACCAAGCAAAGACTGAAATGAAACATGTCAACCAACGGCACAGAGAAAGCTAAAACTAGGGAATGCTGTCTTATCAGCATCTGGTGTGACAGATGGGATC